>RXPK01002616.1:0-52770 GCA_004143645.1 Protaetia brevitarsis | reverse complement strand
GTCGCACTCGTTCATTAGAAACTCGCCTGCGGCTCGTTTTCTAAACTTGAATCGCTGCGACAAAATCATGCCTTATGAAACTCGTACTTTAATATACTATTGTCGTTTCTGAGCATATTTAATCAAAAGCAGTGGTGTTGACATCAAAGCTTGATATTATAGTCTGTAATATAACTGCGGATCGTGGAATGAGTTCTTCATTCACACCAGTTATTCTCACAGATTCTTTGCTAAGGGCAAAAAACGTGGGCCGTATGCCTCATTTGTTATCCCGCTTTCTCTTGGCCTTACCTAATCAACAATCAAACCAAATTTTGCCTTAAATAACGATTGAACAGCCTTTTCCTTTTTTTTTCCTGCAATATTTTTGTCTTCAGCACGTATTTGCTATTTTTTCATATCCAACCTATACGGTATATGCACACGATCGCAAACTCATTTGAGTTGCATAAACAAGTTCGGTAGTATCAAACTTTTCACGCAGTTCTGCAGTTTTTCTGCGTTTCGTTCTATCGCTGCTTTCGTCAAAAGCAATTTCGGGTGTTCCTATTGCTTTCGGTCTATTCACCAAGACTTTATGCGGCAGTTTTATGCATTCGTTTAGCCAGACATTATTTTTTGATATAAATCGTTCCTTTTTCCTATAATAATCTCTCTCTGTTGCTACACAGTCGCTATATATATCGTGCCGTATATCTCTTTTAATAATTTCTGACAAGTTCTGAATATCCAATTGGTTGAAAATAACATTGACAACGTGTTCACATTTCACAGTTGAATTGAAATTTAGTTTTTCTTGCCATATTTCAAAAATGCACTGTTGAAAATTTTAACACTTTTTTTGACTAATTTAATAGTCAGGAAGGTCCACACTCTTTTCGTGTTATTTTGTTGAGAACTATAGAAGTTTAAATTTGACGAGCAAAGATAGTTAAGTATTGTCTATTGCTAAGGGGTTATTTTGTCCAACTGACACGTGGAATTATAAAATACTTCTAGTCACATTTTATTGATCTAGACTAGACAAATTTACTAGCTGTTAACTAAATGAATGCGATCTATTGGATGATTAAACACCATTTTCTAAACAACAACGTCTTTTTAATATGCAACTCCTATTTCTTAGTGCTATAATATTCTCTCTTTAAGACGTTTTCTCAATTATAAATATGCAAAACCACTCATTCACAAGTTTTGGTTTCAACTAAACGTACCAATTTTAAAATGTTTTTTTGAGAACCATTATAAAATTAAGTGAATGTTTATGCTATTTGATTCAAGTCTAAACTAATTGCGTAAATAGATGTTCCCAATACATCTTTAAGATGTTGAAATTTTTATGCCCACTGGAATAACATTTAATAACACGAGCTTACACTTTGCAAGTCAGTCACATTTGGTGTTTGTTTGGATATGTTAATACGGAGAATCAAACACGAAAACAGATACACGTGCAATGCAGGTGGTGCGTATAATGCAATACTGTATTAGAATAGGTGGGTTTCTATATTTCTATCCGAGGGAAAAATTCTGATTGGTTGACGCTTCTAAATGTCTAGAAAAATAGTCAATCCTCATATCTGAACAAAGAATTCACACGAAATTCTAGTAATTTCTGTTCTATTAAATACGCGTAGTCAACTTGTCTAGCAAAGTTTGGAAAAATCAACACTAAAATATTTGACTAGCACAAAATTAACGCCAACACCGTAATATTTTCAACAGTGTGCTCATCCTAGTCAGTTCCATCTTTTTGTCTTTAATAGAAACATGTAAATAAAAATAAAATTTTAATAGTAGTAATTATTGTAAACATTTACAATGATTACTACCGTCTAATCACAACCAGAAGTAAAATTATTTTAAAGGGAACCTAAATGCAGCTAATTTGAACTGATATTTACTTTTGTAAATTTACATTTAATTTTCAAATGACATTTCGACTGCCAATAGTCTATTTTTAAACTGTCAAAAATCTTTAGTAGTTTCGATATCTTGAAAACGACTGTCGACAGTCGAAATGTCAGTGAAAAAGAAATTGTAATTTACAAAAATAAATATTTGCATCAATTAGCTGTTTTTCGATTTCCTTTATTAATCACTGAAAAATGAATAATTTCAAGAATATTAAGATTATTCTCCCTATAATATTAATACATAAGTGCTGGAAAACTCAAAAATCAATTAAATTGTTTGAAAAGAAAGGTGTAATGTGATAATCGCTATTTTTGTTACTATTTAGCAACTGACCTTAATTGCAAATATTTCAAAAAGGCGCAGCGAATTACATTAATTAAAAATTACATTTACAATTGTAAATTGTGGAAGGTAGCTTCGTCTGAAAACATCATTTTCTCGAAAAAGTTCACATGTTGTTTTCTGTTTTTTTAATTTCAAGTTTTGTTGTTTCCAGTGGTCTAAATTGCATTCTGTTGGCCACTTTCTAAGCATACCAGTACTATTGCAGCCAGTCCAAGCCTGGTGAAATGCGAGGGAAGGTGGCCGGCGCCGGCGCTTCGCCAACACGTATCTATCAAAACTGAAAAATCGCGAATATCTCCAAACCTTTGCAGATAGACACAATGACACTCGTATAAATCGAAAAAAAATTAAATTTACATCCATTTATGTAAAATTGCTATACCATTTCGATTTAAAAAAATCAAGTTATCCATGATTTTAGAGTTCGAAAATTACAGAGCCCTATTTAATAATTCTGTAATTTAAACAAAACAATTTAAGATAAAAGACGTGTGCTGTTCATGATTAAGCGAAAACTGAAAACCGCATCTTTCTAACTTCGTATTTCCGGAGATATTTCCAAACACCGCAGACATTGCAATGTCATTTTTTCGAAAAACGTCATGTAATTCGGGAACGGTACAACTTAGCCCAATGTATGCCTAACGTATTGTTATTTAAATTTAACAAGGAATCAAAAGTACAAATAAAATATAGGATGTTCCATTTAAAATAATAAAGTTAGTATCTATTTCCCGGTACAACCGGAAGTCCGCCATTACTGAAACTAATTTTAAAATATGTGAATTGATTCGAGGCTAAAATTTATTTGAAAGCATTTTTCCAAAAAACAATAATAGAGTCGGCTATGGATCGTTGGCAATCTTAGGGCTTGGACATTCCGGATACGGTCTGGTTTAACCCTAGTCCTACCAACGTTTTATCGTAACGTGTCCTACCAAGGTGTGCCTCACAGGGCACACATCTATTTGTACACATTGTTGATGTAAATAATAGCAAAATATGCATTATTTATTTCATGTAGTAGGTATACAGTAAGATTAAAACATATAGAAAGAATATTGTATGTCAGAAGATATAATTTAAAAATAGTACAAGATAGTAAAATATTTGAAAGTTATTTATTTAGTTTTGCAATTTGTGCACGAGAGTATTTTCTCTGAATGTTCACCACAAACCGTTTGCTTACACTATCACATAACTGTGTTGACATTCTGCTTTTCTTTGATGGGCAAATATAGCACCGTTTTCGTTTTCTTACTTCTCGAGCCGAAGACTCCCCTGTGGTTGGTACTTGATTCAACGTAGTTTGTATCAATGAAGTATGACTTTTATGCAAGCCACTCAAACTACGACGTCTAATTTGCCCAGTACTAATTCTGTTGTAACTTCTCGTAAGAAAATTTTGCGAAGTCTTCGTTTTTTGGAAATATGCCAGTCAGGATGGATATTTCTCCAAATGACAAATGAAGCTACTCCACACACATCAATTATATTGAAAAAATAGACCAAAGGCCACCTATTAGTTTTGCGTTTCACTGAATATGTATGTACCATCTGATCAAGTGTATCCACCCCTCCTTTCGTGGAATTGTAGTACTTATTGATTTCAGATTTATTTTTATTTTCCTCATCAATGGTTGGAGTCGTTAATATGACACAGCGATTTTTCTTAGGTACATAAGATACCAAAGTCATTGTCTTCTGAAAACCAAACAAGTTGCTTTCAATATTCCGTCGCCTGTGAGGTAAAAAAATTGGTGGGTATGCAGCGCTTATTTTTTCTGAGCGTTCCTACACAAGTTAGGCCTTTGGTAAGCAAACTGGATGCAAGCTCGTAGCTGGTGAAGAAGTTGTCGAACGTAATATTCCTTTTAGTTCTCAGAAAAGGTTCACAAAGGTCTTCAACCACCTTTTGCGCTAAGTTTTCTGCTCTGTTGAGACCTTCTTTTCCTAAGTACGGTATACCACGTAACGGATAACTAGTTCCACTATCGCATATCCACCAAATTTTCATACCGTACTTATCTGGCTTGCTTGGCAGGTACTGTCGGAAAGATACACGACCTCTAAAAGGCACCAGTTGTTCATCGATGGTTAGATTACTGCCAGGAAGATAATATTTCAGCAAGTTTGTATTAACACGGTTCCACAGGTTTCTAATTGGTGCCAACTTGTCCTTTTGCCTTCGGAGGGTTCTGGTCGCTTTATCGTCAAAACGAATAAATCTTAGTAATTGAGTAAATCTATTTCGTGACATACACGCTCGATAAACAGGATTTCCATATAAAGGATTCCATAGCTCATTATAGTCCACCATTCCTTGTTTATTTCTTCCAGCAGTAATCAAAAGGCCCAAGAAAGCACGTCGTCAACTGGTTTCCACAAATCGGCAAGAATACGAACAGCCTCTTTATTAGTGAAAGTAACCACAATACCAATAACCGTATCATCAAAAAACAAATTGCGTCACAATGAGTATCAACATGCTCCAGGTGGAAGTTTCACTTTGTTCAAAGCTGTTGTAATTATGTTGTGTGCACGTGTTTTTCCCTTGGCAATCGGCGTGGCATTCCACTCGGTACCATTTTTCCAATAAAAGTTTACGAATGGCCGGGCGGTTCATCATTAGCATCACTATCGTCACTTCCTTCTTGTTCATCGCTTTCTTCATCGCCAGTTTCTTGATAATCCGCTTCACTAGAAGAGGTTTCGTCATTTGGCTCTTCTCATCTTCACATCATTTACATTCCTTCCCAATCCTCATCACTTTCGTACAATGCATCGAGCAACTCCTTTTCAGTTAGTGGCCGGCGTCGGTCAGTCAACCAATCGGTCATACTTTCTGCATAAATTTCAAAACCAAATAAGCATAAAACAACAAATCTATTTTTACTGGGGTCAATCAAAACTTTATTTTGCTTACCTGGTCTATACTATACTCTCCACTAGGTAAAAGAAATAAAATTAACCAATAGACACCTAAAACGGCCAATGCGTTCGTTAGGAAAGTCACAAATACACTGATAGCAATGCAGTTTGTAAGCTGACTGTTTTAGCAAAACGCTTTTAGGGAATTCCCCTTCATATGCAACTGGAAGTTCTTACATACAAGGGGAAAGTCCCGAAATATAAAGCATATCTTATTACGGGGGATTTACCACATACCTAGTTTTAAATAACGTAGCAATGCATTTTATAGTATAATAACAGTATGTGCCTCAAAGACACACCTTGGTAGGACGTGTCGGTAAATTATGTTTAATTTTTTTAGTAAAATAGGAAAAATATTTTAAAAAAATTTTATGTCATTCTGTGTTAAATAGTTTATTTGAGAATACAAAAATCCTCCAGTCTGTGGGCAGTAACTTACAAAGTTCCAGCAATTTCAAATCAATTGTGCCTCAAAAGCACACCTTGGTAAGGTTTAGGGGTTAAAGCGACCGCATCCGATTTTATCCCACTTTTACATTGTTTGTGCATAGCGTTCGGACTTCCTATGATGCGCTCGCTTACAACCACACAGTATATCAGGGATGCGTACTTCACCTCTTATTATTTGAAGGGTTTTTTAGACGTAACAGCGTTGTTTGCGTAAAGAATATGCAAGGTGATTTTAAAAAAGAAGAACCATTTGCTTTTAGGAATTCAGTCGATTCATCGAAAAATAAATTCCTGAACCGAAAAATACCCCCCGAAGCAGTCTGGGGCGCGTTTTTATCTGGCACGCGAAAAAGCTCAGACTCCCCCTCGTTCGCTCACAATTAATAGCACTTAATTGTTCGCTTCTCCGTCGCGCGTAACATAAAAACGGACGGAGGAAGCATTCCCCCGGGGCTTCGTTCGGCTGTTGACGTGCGACGGAGGGCCGTCCAGGCGGCGCGGCTGGTCGGGGCACGGTTTAATTGAGTCGAAATTATTCTTTGAATTCGCCCCCGTTTTCGACCGGATGAGGTGAAGGGCGGGAGTTAGATTATGGCGAAAAGGCCGCCGGCAAAGTTGGCGGAATAGGGAGGAGAGGGGGGAGATGAATAACGATGGTCCGTTCTATCGAAACGAAGTCGAGGCGAAACAGAAGAAAGTACGGGGTTCGAAGTGGGAAAGGGGATTTGAAATATGGCAATTTCTAAAATTAATTTAATAGTAATCGATAAAAGTAGGGCCTCTTCGAAGGCCGGAATCAAAAATATGAAGCATTAAAATGTACAAATATTTCATTTATGAGAAGCTGAGAAGTAATTGCAATTCATCCCAAAACTCCGTGCTCCACCTAAAAGTATTATACAAGGCTACCTCTTCTAAGTAATTTCTGTGTATTAAATTTTGTGCGTAATTTGTTAAAAGCACTCGCATAAAATATAATTTTGATGAAATTTGTTCTTTGCCGATAGTGTAAAATTATGTTTTTTTCTTTCTTGGGGTAGCTAGCGGCTTTTTTACAATTTAATGAAAAATTTACCAATTAAAACATTCTTCATGTCTTCTTCAGAAATTCCCTTTTACATTACACACTTAACGACACCACACAAACATTTTAAAAATACAGAGATTCAAAATGATTGTCAATTCCGCTCCTATAGATAGTAACAGGGTGTAGGTATATGCCGCGTGTTTGTAATGAAGGTTTGAACTAAGTCAGTGTTGGAACATAAGAAAGTAAACGGATCTGTCATAAATAACGAAAACGTAACCTATATTTGAACTCGCATTATATAAACGACTATGGATTGGTGTTTCTGCTTGTAAAATGAAATGTATTAATTTAACTTTACTAAATTATGATTTTACAATTCAGTACTAACTGTGTTTAACTAAATTATTTATTACTTAAATTATAACATACAATTAGTATAATTATTAAGTGACAAAACTGCATCTCTCAGTTCTTCTATGGTATGCGTGCGGTTTCTATAGATCCTATTTCTTAGATAGCCAAACATGAAGTAATCTAATGGGGTTAGATCAGGCGATCTTGGTGGCCATCTTTGTGCTCTAACGAACCTGTCAGCAAATAACTGTTGAAGATATTGGCAGGTTTGTCGAGCAGTATGTGCTGGAGCATTATCGTGCTGAAAATAACCTGCTTCAAGCTCATTTTCTTGTAACTCTGCAATAAACAATTCCAACATCTGTTGGTAACGTTGGGCTGTTACAGTTTCCTCGAAGAAAATTGGCCCTATTATTCGTTTCCTGGACATAGCTAACCAAACTCCAACTTTTACCGGATGCAATTGCGTTTCTCGAAATTCGTGTGGATTTTCTGCAGACCAGATACAATAGTTTTGTAAATTGATATAGTCTGTTAGATAAAACCAGGCTTCATCCGAGAAAAATGATTTGTTTAGCAAGTCATCGTCCCTTAAATTGTTATTAAACCAATGACAATATTCTAATCGCCTATCGTGCTCTAATGGTAATAGTTCCTGTACCGTAGAAACCTTATAGGGATGAAAATATAACTTTCTTTTGACAGCTCATTGCCCGGAAGTGTATGATAAGCCTATAAAATTATAAAATGTAATAAACTATTTCACTTAATGTTAATATTGATTTTTTACCTGTTTGTTGAGCTATTACCACAGATAAATTCCCTTATTTTCTTACAGTATTCAGAAATACTATTGTTGGTGATATTAGATGTAAATATAAACGATTTGAAAAAAAAATTATAAGATAAATAATCGAAAGATACTACAACACGCACGCCAATGTCGCTAAATGTCAAGAAAATTCATTTAATGTATAAAATTTGTATGTAGCTAACTTCGCTCATTAAATTGGTAATAAGTATAGATAAATTTTTCCGGAAAACAGTTTTTTTCTTACGACAATTATTTTGAATCACATAGTATAACATTAAAATTTACATTTTAATTTTTTTTTTTAAATTTACATTTTTCATTAAATTGTTAAAAAGCCGCTACCTCAAGAAAGAAAAAACATAATAATAAAATATAATGATACTTACATTAACAGCTCCAATCTACTATTTAATAATATATATTATAAAATAATATCTTGCACCACCAACTTTTTTCAATAGCTCTTACTGATATTTTATATTATATTGAAGGTTAAATCGGTCAACTGTAAGAAATTCCTGGTTCTCTTTAACTGCAATTATTGCTTTTTTTCCCTAAAAGTAATGAACGAAATTTAGATATAGAATCCCGATAGATAAGCGGTATAACCTCTAATAGAGGTTAGAATACGTTGTGTTTTTTTATTGTTTGTACGTAGAATGTTTTCAAATATTATGAAATAAAGTAAAAATAAGTATCGTAAGTATTAGAATGTAGCTACCACTCCAATTATTGTAAATGCTCCAAATGTATTAGTAGGTGTTGATAATGTTGTACGATGTTTTATTCATGGTATGATCTAATACAATTGACATTGTTTTAGAGGCCACAAGGAAACGCCATGAGAGCGCCACTACCGAAGATATGAAAAAAGCCATAGGGTTATACCTGGCACCAGCCAAGGCTAGACTTAAAAATGAGTATTTTTCATTTTTATTGGCTTATTCAAATAAAACGATAATAAATATGTTTGTTTTTAATTTAGAACACTTCAATTAAAAAATAGTGATTAATTTGATAAACCTCCAGTATGCCTTAAAAGATGCCAGAATTATTGATTATTAACTTGTATGGTGAGTGTGAAAAAACAAGTTCTTGCCTTTTAGACAACTCTATGTATGTTTCAACTTTTCGTTATCGACGTTATACATTCTAAATAACCAAGAACAATTTTAGTTCATTTTGACAAATTAAATAGATTGCATAAAAAATCTCAATTTTCATTTAAATAATATTTTACAAATATTTTAGAAAAAATATAGCGCTTACATTAATTTTAAAATATGGAATAAATATTTTAATTGAATATTTTATCTATATTTAGAAAAAAAAATGAAAAATATATTCAAAAACCTCTCACGAAAAATATTTATAAAATATATTTTTAAAAATATCTATGTAATGTTTCTGGCTGTTAGGGTTACCACAAATTTGTGAGGTATGCTGTGCAATAGCCATTAATAAAAGTAGCAACAGTAGCAACTTGCTAGTTTTTCTCAGTGCAAATATTTTTTTTAAGTGCCCGGTAATTGCTGAGATAAGAGTAAACAAGTTATCTAGACAACCCCTCTCGCTACGTAATAGTTTCCCTAACTCACTTGGCATACAAAACAATCTACTTAACATGACACAGTTATCCATCAGCGACAAACGTCCTATACGCGAAATAAGATAAAAAACCTTCAGCAACAAGAAGAAAAAGATCCTACATCCGCTCACATGAAGAGGCCCCAGTTCTCTGTGTAAATTCGAAATTGGTTCCATGTTATGACATACCATCCGGGGGCCTTACGCGCCTCCCCGACCCCGTTTTAGGATACTTGCGACGGCCCCGCGGCCTCGTTGAATAATTTATGTGGCGGCTCGGAGTATTTTTCTTGGGGGCTGGGTGCGGGTCGCCCGAATGTACGCAGCGGAGTAGCGACACGCGCCCGCTAGGAGATGTAATTTGTGGAAATGCGGTCCCCGCTTCGTTAAGAAGTCTACGCTATCCGGACTTTATCTTTTCGCCTGTTCTTTTCTGCGATCTTCACTTGTTTTTCCTACGTATCATCGTGCGGTTTATTTTACGATCTTGTACACTATCGTATTTTCTTTTTTTTTTGCTGCTGTGCTGTCCCGTAACGGTTGCTGTGGTATTCTTGTCAAAATATGTTCTCAAGTAAAAAAATTTACTGTGAATTTAAACAGATAGAATTTCAGACTGCTATTTTTTCAAAACTACAAATTCAAAAGCTTCATTCGAACGAGTACGTCCCTAACTGCCAGAAATATTACATACATACTTTTAAAAATATATTTTATAAATACTTTTCGTGAGAGGTTTTTGAATATATTTTTCATACTTTTCTCTAAATATAGATAAAATATTTGTAAAATATTATTTATATGAAAATTAAGATTTTTTATGCAATCTATTTAATTTGTCAAAATGAACTAAAATTGTTCTTGGTTATTTAGAATGTATAACGTCGATAACGAAAAGTTGAAACATACATAGAGTTATCTAAAAGGCAAGAACTTGTTTTTTCACACTCACCATACAAGTTAATAATCAATAATTCTGGCATCTTTTAAGGCATACTGAAGGTTTATCAAATTAATCACTATTTTTTAATTGAAGTGTTCTAAATAAAAAACAAACGTATTCATTATCATTTTATTTGAATAAGCCAATAAAAATGAAAAAGACTCATTTTTAAGTCTAGCCTTGGCTGGAGCGTACAACCTATGGCTTTTTTCATATCTTCGTAGTGACGCTCTCATGGCGTTTCTTTGTGGCCTCTAAAACAATGCCAATTGTATTAGATCATACCATGAATAAAACATCGTACAACATTATCAACAACTACTAATACATTTGGAGCATTTACAATAATTGGAGTGGTAGCTACATTCTAATACTTACGATACTTATTTTTACTTTATTTCATAATATTTGAAAACATTCTACGTACAAACAATAAAACAACACAACGATTCTAACCTCTATTTGAGGTTATGACGCTTATCTACAGAGATGAATCTCTTAAGCAAATCAACTAGCAATTTATCTGGTAGATGCAGTACATATATGATGCATAAAATTCCTACAACTATATTATTAAACGATTTCTGTACATAGCGACATTGAGCATTCCAATTATCTTATAAATGCCATGACATGTTCAAAGTTTTGCTTACCTCGTAGTCACCACAAAAACTAAAACGCACCCCGCAACAATTAATTACACAGCTAACCCTAATCTGCCCTAATCGTATACTATTATAAACTATAACATGTAACGGACAAACGAATGAAAACTTTAATGATACGCACGTGCGCGTATGCATTCTATGTACCTAATCGATAGACGCATAAATAATACTAAATCATATAACACCGGCACCGTAATGAATAGAGGTGTTGTGTTGACGTTCGCAATTTACAAATATTACAAATAATATAATACAAAACGCAGATATATTAATAGAAAAGTTACAGCGCTCAACTTAGATACTAATTAAATCATATTAGGTATATATATTATCTAATTTAATCTTTAAACTATCATTTTAAATAGGTACATACCTACTTAATATGTATGCATATTTCACCCATTTTATATTATTCGTCCTACGCACCAAATGTACAAAAGCAAAAATTTTTTTTTTATATGAAATAAATATTTACAGAAATACAAAGCAAAATATTTTTGCAGAGTTATGAAAAATATATTGAGAAAACATTTGCAATAAAATATTATTAATGCTACATAACATATATATTTTTTAAATGTTTTCCTAATATATTTTCTATAATATATTTTATGCATATTATATTAATATAACTAATATTCGAGAAAGATTTAATATTTTTTAAATATTTATAAAATATGAAATAAATATAGTTGGTCACTGGGGTACCAGCACATATGAAAAGTGAAATTAAAAAAAAATTAAATCAATTAGCTCAGCGGATAAAGATTTACATGGGCGCAAAAGAATATCTACTCTCAGGGTTACTAATCTAATCATGAAAAGTAAAAAGTGGGTAAAAGTAAATTGACTATCTTTAATTATTAAAATTGCAAAGGCTGAATTCAAAATAAAAGAATAGGAATTTAGAATGACATTTACAATCATTGATTTTATTTTTATAAAAAAAAAAGAAAAAAAAACATTTGTTACAAATTACAGTAAAAAATAAACCAAGGACTTAAGGTCCTGGACGAAATAAAAAAACTGCAGGAATCTACAATTAAAAAGGACAATGCAAATCCTTTATCAAACAAAATGGTAGATTTGTTCTAGAAGAAAATCCAAATCGCACAAAAAATCCACGTGGTCTTAAAATTTCAACACACTAAAATTAATTTAAACGTGGAAAAACAAGTAATAAAATTAAATTGAAATTTAATTACAAGCTCAATGCTTATCTTCACCTAAGCCGAGGTGATTAAATACTCAAAACTAAATTGAAAACTACGAAACGGAAAAATTAAACTCTTTATACTAAAAACAATTTCTTCTAAAACAAATTACAATAATTACTGATCTCATATCCAACATGTGTACACAACTAAACACAACAGCAATAATTAATTATAAGAGTTCCTTGAAAGCTGATAAAATTTAAATAAAACGAACTACATTTTAAATAAAAATGAAATTTACCAATTATGGCATCAAAGAAAATAAAAGACATGTACTTATGGTAACTTTCAAAGAACTCTCTTTTGAGAGGCCCTATATCGCGTACATATAACAAAATAGATGCGTGACTATGCAGCGCATAAAATACAACGAGAATTCTCTTGAATATAACAATGAACAAAATATATATACAATACTGACGAAGGCAATAAGTACAAATGACTGAAATTACTTTAAACAGCTGTACAATAAAATACTTAAATTCATCAAACAAATCTATTAACAAAATCTTACTTAAAAATAAAATATTAACTTCTGAGAGAATTTGCCCGACGCATCGACAAAGATTGATCTCAAATAATAACATAACACAGAATTTATAAACCCCGGGGTGCCAAACCACAGCAGTATTTATTATCATTTTATTTGAATAAGCCAATAAAAATGAAAATACTCATTTTAAGTCTAGCCTTGGCTGGTGCCAGGTACAACCCTATGGCTTTTTTCATATCTTCGGTAGTGGCGCTCTCATGGCGTTTCCTTGTGGCCTCTAAAACAATGCCAATTGTATTAGATCATACCATGAATAAAACATCGTACAACATTATCAACACCTACTAATACATTTGGAGCATTTACAATAATTGGAGTGGTAGCTACATTCTAATACTTACGATACCTATTTTTACTTTATTTCATAATATTTGAAAACAGTCTACGTACAAACAATAAAACAACACAACGTATTCTAACCTCTATTTGAGGTTATGACGCTTATCTACCGAGATGAATCTCTTAAGCAAATCAACTAGCAATTTATCTGGTAGATGCAGTACATATATGATGCATAAATTTCCTACAATTATATTATTAAACGATTTCTGTACATAGCGATATTGAGTATTCCAATTATCTTATAAATGCCATGACATGTTCAAAAGTTTTTGCTTACCTCGTAGTCACCACAAAAACTAAAACACACCCCGCAACAATTAATTATACAGTTAACCCTAATCTGCCCTAATCGTATACTATTATAAACTATAACATGTAACGGACAAACGAATGAAAACGTTGATGATACGCACGTGCGCATATGCATTCTATGTACCTAATCGATAGACGCATAAACAATACTAAATCATATAACACCGGCACCGTAATGAATAGAGGTGTTGTGTTGACGTTCGCAATTTACAAATATTACAAATAATATAATACAAAACGCAGATATATTAATAGAAAAGTTACAGCGCTCAACTTAGATACTAATTAAATCATATTAGGTATATATATTATCTAATTTAATCCTTAAACTATCATTTTAAATAGGTACATACCTACTTAATATGTATGCATATTTCACCCATTTTATATTATTCGTTCTACGCACCAAATGTACAAAAGCAAAAATTTTTTTTTTATATGAAATAAATATTTACAGAAATACAAAGCAAAATATTCTTGCAGAGTTATGAAAAATATATTGAGAAAACATTTGCAATAAAATATTATTAATGCTACATAACATATATATTTTTTAAATGTTTTCCTAATATATTTTCTGTAATATATTTTATGCATATTATATTAATATAACTAATATTCGAGAAAGATTTAATATTTTTTAAATATTTATAAAATATGAAATAAATATAGTTGGTCACTGGGGTACCAGCATATATGAAAAGTGAAATTAAAAAAAAATTAAATCAACTAGCTCAGCGGATAAAAATTTACAAGGGCGCAAAAGAATATCTACTCTCAGGGTTACTAATCTAATCATGAAAAGTAAAAAGTGGGTAAAAGTGAATTGACTATCTTTAATTATTAAAATTGCAAAGGTTGAATTCAAAATAAAAGAACAGGAATTTAGAATGACATTTACAATCATTGATTTTATTTTTATAAAAAAAAGAAAAAAAAACATTTGTTACAAATTGCAGTAAAAAATAAAGCAAGGACTTAAGGTCCTGGACGAAATAAAAACTGCAGGAATCCACAATTAAAAAGGACAATGCAAATCCTTTATCAAAGACAGACAGACAGATTTGTTCTAGAAGAAAATCCAAATCGCACAAAAAATCCACGTGGTCTTAAAATTTCAACACACTAAAATTAATTTAAACGTGGAAAAACAAGTAATAAAATTAAATTGAAATTTGATTACAAGCTCAATGCTTATCTTCACCTAAGCTGAGGTGATTAAATACTCAAAACTAAATTGAAAACTACGAAACGGAAAAATTAAACTCTTTATACTAAAAAAAATTCCTTCTAAGACAATTACAATAATTACTGATCTCATATCCAACATGTGTACACAACTAAACACAACAGCAATAATTAATTATAAGAGTTCCTTGAAAGCTGATAAAATTTAAATAAAACGAACTACATTTTAAATAAAAATGAAATTTACCAATTATGGCAGCAAAGAAAATAAAAGACATGTACTTACGGTAACTTTCAAAGAACTCTCTTTTAAGAGGCCCTACATCGCGTACATATAACAAAATAGATGCGTGACTATTCAGCGTATAAAATACAACGAAAATTCTCTTGAATATAACAATGAACAAAATATATATATACAATACTGACGAAGGCAATAAGTACAAATGACTGAAATTACTTTAAACAGCTGTACAATAAAATACTTAAATTCATCAAACAAATCTATTAACAAAATCTTACTTAAAAATAAAATATTAACTTCTGAGAGAATTTGCCCGACGCATCGACAAAGATTGATCTCAAATAATAACATAACACAGAATTTATAAACCCCGGGGTGCCAAACCACAGCAGTATTTATTATCATTTTATTTGAATAAGCCAATAAAAATGAAAAATACTCATTTTTAAGTCTAGCCTAGGCTGGTGCCAGGTACAACCCTATGGCTTTTTTCATATCTTCGGTAGTGGCGCTCTCATGGCGTTTCCTTGTGGTCTCTAAAACAATGCCAATTGTATTAGATCATACCATGAATAAAACATCGTACAACATTATCAACACCTACTAATACATTTGGAGCATTTACAATAATTGGAGTGGTAGCTACATTCTAATACTTACGATACCTATTTTTACTTTATTTCATAATATTTGAAAACATTCTACGTACAAACAATAAAACAACACAACGTATTCTAACCTCTATTTGAGGTTATGACGCTTATCTACCGAGATGAATCTCTTAAGCAAATCAACTAGCAATTTATCTGGTAGATGCAGTACATATATGATGCATAAATTTCCTACAATTATATTATTAAACGATTTCTGTACATAGCGATATTGACTATTCCAATTATCTTATAAATGCCATGACATGTTCAAAGTTTTGCTGACCTCGTAGTCACCACAAAACTAAAACACACCCGCAACAATTAATTACACAGTTAACCCTAATCTGCCCAATCGTATACTATTATAAACTATACATCACATGTAACGGACAAACGAATGAAAACGTTGATGATACGCACGTGCGCGTATGCATTCTATGTACCTAATCCATAGACGCATAAACAATACTAAATCATATAACACCGGCACCGTAATGAATAGAGGTGTTGTGTTGACGTTCGCAACTTACAAATATTACAGATAATATAATACAAAACGCAGATATATTAATAGAAAAGTTACAGCGCTCAAATTAGATACTAATTAAATCATATTAGATATATATTATCTAATTTAATATTTAAAACCATCATTTTAAATAGATACATACCTACTTAATATGCATGCATATTTTACCCATTTTATACTATTCGTCCTACGCACCAAATGTACAAAAGCAAAAATTCAATTTTTTTTTTATATGAAATAAATATTTACAGAAATACGAAGCAAAATATTCTTGCAGAGTTATAAAAAATATATTGAGAAAACATTTGCAATAAAATATTATTAATGCTACATAACATATATATTTTTTAAATGTTTTCCTAATATATTTTCAATAATATATTTTGTGCATATTATATTAATATAACTAATATTCAAGAAAGATTTAATATTTTTTAAATATTTATAAAATATGAAATAAATATAGTTGGTCACTGGGGTAAGTAAGATGGACTATTAATATTGGAGACAATGGCTCTCATGCTCTTCCCTGGTTTATGTATCTTAGGTAAACAATACATCCTAGGTAACACTACATTTGATACAGTTAGTCTATATCTTATGTATATATGTAATATTCTTACATTCCAATAGGGTCTTCTTGGTTCTG
The DNA here is from genome assembly GCA_004143645.1 of Protaetia brevitarsis. Taxonomy (NCBI): domain Eukaryota; kingdom Metazoa; phylum Arthropoda; class Insecta; order Coleoptera; family Scarabaeidae; genus Protaetia; species Protaetia brevitarsis. Next base: position 36,041 of record RXPK01002616.1, on the reverse strand, counting down.
GTGATCATTTTTGATAACGGATTTTTAGTTAGCTTTACGTAAGAACTTTGCGTTAAAAGGGTACTGACACGATCAAAATAATCTCTTTTATCTAAAATGACCTCAGTATTACCTTTGTCAGATTTTAAGTAAAAGCAGTTTTGTTTTTAAGCCCTTTAGCAATGTTAATTGTGTGTAGTGCAGTTTGTGGTAAGGAGTCTATGAGAAGTTTGGAGCATTACCAGTACCACACTTTGGAGTATTTTTGTCAACATGTGATAACATAGTGAAAGATAGAATAAAATGTGTTTACGCAAATTACAATAGATGACAAGGGACACATATTACCACAAGTGCACGTAATTACCAATAATAAATGGAGCACCACTGCAGAATATCTCTACTATATGATCTAACTCGAAGAAAGGAACGTGAAATTAACTCAATTTCGTGTGTATTAGTTTCAGAACTAGCGCTCCAAATTCTCTTTACTATAATATGCAAAATGCTTTCCCCTAAAGACGAACAAATTCAATCGAGAATATTCCCTCTGTCGTACGGAAGGTACCAGCTTTACCAATTATCATTCCTACTTTTATAATTAGCAACTTGACAGTTCCATACAACTCAACACGGGAAATCGAGTGGGGAAAATTCTCTCGGCGCTACGACTATAAACAAAACGAAAGCGACGGAAACATGTCCCCGAACGTCTGTTTTCCCAAGAAAGTCTCAAACGAATGTCAAAACGACTCATTACAAGTTAGTACGAGAACGTAGATAGACTTATTATTATCATCGTACCGTCTTACCGTCAGAAAGAGACAGCGATGTTTCCAAACCCACCTACATAGTCAGTCGCGTAGCCTTAAAAACGGTGCACACGAGTACACTGTAAAAAAGGTTGCAGTAAAATTACATGTAAAATCGTAAGTAACAAAGTCGCCTACAATTTTACAGGTAAATTTGCTTCATAAGGTAAAATTTCTACCATCTAGTAAATTTCACATGCTGATGTGTTTTTCAAAGATTGTACTGTAAAATTCGTATGTAATATTTATATGAATTCTATATTTACCGAACACTGAAGTAATTTTCATATGTATTTTTATAAAGAGAGCAAGCAACTTACCTAATTCTTTTATAGCACCTAATAGGTCATACTGAATCGCTCAACCAGGGATCAAGAATGAGCACGCTTACGCGAAACCTACGATTATTTGTGACGTACATGATATCATTTAGCCAATAATAAGTTCGACAAACGAATAGAATAACCTACGCGCACAGATAAATAATCCAATAACCAATCACATTGCAGCGTATGAATTTCGTATTTTCCATGATATCTATAGTTTTACCCGAAAATTCAAGTAAAAACAAATAAATATAAAAGATCCTCATATTTTATACAGTAAAATTAATAGTTCACTAGTAAAATTACTTTTAAAGTGCACTAAATACCCCAAAAAAATGTCAATTTTACACTTTTAAGTAAATTTTGTGAGTAAATACAAAATTGTACATGTTTTTTCCTGTATTTTCCTTTTGAATTTTTGTTACATCTTAAACTTACAGTGAAAAAGCTATAAATTTTACCGAAATTTCTTTTTCCATGTTAAATATCCTAGAAAAAACATGTGAAACAAAATTTACATGATTTATTGTGTTAAATTCACATGTAATATTCCTGATTTACCATGGCAAAATTACTGTAATTTTTTACAGTGTAGCATTCGCTGTTCGTTCGACGAAGTTATTCCGACAAGTAATCTTAGTAAACGTCGTGACGTCTGCGGATGCAATTAAATCGACGTTAGATTTTGGGAAATTTCGCGGCTCCGCGCGCATTGCAAGACGAGGAACTCCCTGGAAAACTATTCTCGTTATGCCCTGGCCAATGTCGGCTGGGAATTCGGCAGCTCGACATTGATGGAAGGTACAGGATTAACCGACAGAGTTTCAGTAATTTGCAATACGAAATGGTTGGATGTAATGAACTTCAATGCTCAAAAATAGGAAGACAGTATTGAATATACTCAGGGACATTACATCCAGAAGGAATAATTTGTTCAACTTCTTGGTACATGTACAGCTCCTACCAAAAAAAAGTTAATGACCTACGCGAAAATGTATGTGGCGAGCGCATTTAGGATGGACAATAGCTTTTACTACGACTGCGGCTTATCGGTATATAAATGGATGTTATGTATGATTCGTTGTGTATTTATCCGACACAGGATTTCTTGTTTTTATAGTTTAGTTTTTGTTGTTAAGACATAAACAAGCACGCGTTGAAATAATATTTTTATGTATTCCTTGGTAAAATAAATTTTCTGTTTCTGAATGTTCTTATTAATTTATTAGAACACCTTATTTCGCATATATGCGGCCAATATGGAACATAGTGGATAGACAAGTTTCTTTCTTTCATTTTCGTAATTTTTTAATTGTAACGTTTAGCAATAAGTGAATTTGAATATAAATAAAATTTCTAGTTTTCAATAGTAAATGCAAGGGCATACTTTGCTGAAACATATCATACATACAGGGTGTATCAAATAAAAAAGTAAATTTTGCGTAGGTGTTAACTACCCGATATATAAAGCACAAACCTACCGAAACCGAATTTCATCATTAAAGAATAAAAAAAAAGTAACATTTAAGCTAAAAATTCTTTAGTCCGGGCCTGATGCAAGGAAACGTCATGTTAAGCACCCGCTGAACGTGGTATTATGTATAAATACATTGCACTCATTTAGTATTATTCTTAATGGTATGCCGTAAGTTCATTTAACGTCATTCTGTATAAATAAAGGCCCGTGTAAAAATAGCAAAACTGAGGCATTTTAAATTTCTTCTTTTTATAAAATAGACATTTCTTTTTTGTTAAGAGCATTCTACGTAAGTCTACAGAGTATTATTTTTAATATCCTCATAAGACGTTCGAGTTTCACCGAATATGCGACTTCAGTAGTTACAAAAAACGTAAATATTTTCTTTTGCTTTGTCGAATCGAGAGTTAGTTGTTAAGAAACAGTACCACATGAATCTGAGTTATTTCTTTTGAATTTATTTAATCATATAACGCAAAATGAATTGAATCAAATTACACAGAAATAAATGTAGATACATAAAATTTGCAAACACGCCTTTTTACTTCGATATCGCGCGAAAATGAATCTATACATTCCCGCGCTTTTGCCGATGCATCAAACTTCGTTTTTCTTTATATGAAATCATGATGGTCCTAAAAAGGATCGTTTTTTCGATACAGGAAGAATTTAAATAAAATGTTCAAAGTGGCTTGCACTCCAAGCGGCGATCCATACAAAACTAACAGCGGTAATGGCTGAATGATAGTGGTATGTGGGGGTATACTCGGGACAGCATTTAGGTTGGGCACAGGTGCGGCTCCAGCCCACGGTATTTATAAAATATTTTTTTTCTCGTTAATGCTTACAGATAGACCCCCTGTGCATTAAGACTTTTTGATAGTATATGATTAGAGCTGCTACATATTATTATATTTACCTCTATATCTGATACACCCTGTATACACATGTGATACTGTAAATAACAAAATGTTCTCAACTAATATTTTATTTATTGTTTTATCTAATTACAACATTTGCATAAATTCATTTCTTCAATCTTGAAGCATCCAATGTCTCCAGTCCCCATTATTTTCCATTACTTCCTAGAAGTTTCTCATAGTTTATCTGCATTATCTGGAATGAAGTCTTTATAATATATGTATAAATATATATTCTGCTTTAATGCAGCTCAAACATTTTCAATAGGACTTAAGTCCAGACTATTTAGAGGTAAGGTCAATACTTGTTAAATAAATGTTTGCGGAACGTATCCATTCTTGCAAGATTTGTGATTACTGCACGGGACAGTTATCGTGCTGAAACACAAAATTGTCCCCATATTTACCGATGGCATCATCAGATTTATAAGGATGCCTTGATTTCTGCAACACCTACTGGTTTCATTTCAACTATTCAGTGTTCTAATTTTTTAAAACATAAGAGAGACCTAATATTACCCCAGTGACCAACTATATTTATTTCATATTTTATAAATACTTAAAAATATTAAATCTTCTTGAATATTAGTTAATTAATATAATATGCATAAATATATTAGATAAATATATTAGAAAAATTAAAAAATATATATGTTATGTAGCATTAATAATATTTTATTGCAAATGTTTTCTCAATATATTTTCATAACTCTGCAAGAATATTTGCTTTGTATTTCTGTAAATATTTATTTCATGTAAAAAAAAGATAAATTTTACTTTTGTACATTTGGCGCGTAGGACGATAATATAAAATGGGTAAAAATATGCATACATATTAATAGGTATGTAACCTATTTATAATGATAAGTTTAAAGATAAATTAGATAATATATATCTAATATGATTTATTAATAGCTAAGATGAGCGCTGTAACTTTTCTATTAATATATCTGCGTTTGGTATATTATTTGTAATATTTGTTGTGCCAGAAATATTACATAGATATTTTTAAAAATATATTTTATAAATATTTTTCGTGAGAGGTTTTTGAATATATTTTTCATATTTTTTTCTAAATATAGATAAAATATTCAATTAAAATAATTATTTCATATTTTAAAATTAATGTAAGCGCTATATTTTTTCTAAAATATTTATATGAAAATTGAGATTTTTTATGCAATCCATTTCATTTGTCAAAATGAACTAAAATTGTTCTTGGTTATTTAGAATGTATAACGTCGATAACGAAAAGTTGAAACATACACAGAGTTGTCTAAAAGGCAAGAACTTGTTTTTTCACATTCACCATACAAGTTAATAATCAATAATTCTGGCATCTTTTAAGGCATACTGAAGGTTTATCAAATTAATCACTATGTTTTAATTGAAGTGTTCTAAATAAAAACCAAACGTATTTATTATCATTTTATTTGAATAAGCCAATAAAATGAAACATACTCATTTTTAAGTCTAGCCTTGGCTGGTGCCAGGTACAACCCTATGGCTTTTTTCATATCTTCGGTAGTGGCGCTCTCATAGCGTTTCCTTGTGGCCTCTAAAACAATGTTAATTGTATTAGATCATACCATGAATAAAACATCGTACGACATTATCAACACCTACTAATACATTTGGAGCATTTACAATAATTGGAGTGGTAGCTACATTCTAATACTTACGATACTTATTTTTACTTTATTTCATAATATTTGAAAACATTCTACGTACAAACAATAAAACAACACAACGTATTCTAACCTCTATTTGAGGTTATGACGCTTATCTACCGAGATGAATCTCTTAAGCAAATCAACTAGCAATTTATCTGGTAGATGCAGTACATATATGATGCATAAAATTCCTACAATTATATTATTAAACGATTTCTGTACATAGCGATATTGAGCATTCCAATTATCTTATAAATGCCATGACATGTTCAAAGTTTTGCTTACCTCGTAGTCACCACAGAAACTAAAACACACCCCGCAACAATTAATTACACAGTTAATCCTAATCTGCCCTAATCTTATACTATTATAAACTATAACATGTAACGGACAAACGAATGAAAACGTTGATGATACGCACGTGCGCGTATGCATTCTATGTACCTAATCCATAGACGCCATAAACAATACTAAATCATATAAACACCGGCACCGTAATGAATAGAGGTGTGTGTTGACGTTCGCAACTTACAAATATTACAAATAATATAATACAAAACGCAGATATATTAATAGAAAAGTTACAGCGCTCAACTTAGATACTAATTAAATCATATTAGATAATATATATCTAATTTAATCTTTAAACTATCATTTTAAATAGGTACATATCTACTTAATATGTATGCATATTTTACCCATTTTATATTATTCGTCCTACGCATCAAATGTTACAAAAGCAAAAATTCAATCTTTTTTTTTATATGAAATAAATATTTACAGAAATAAAACAAAGAAAATATTCCTTGCGAGCAGAGTTATGAAAAATATATTGACAAAACATTTGCAATAAAATATTATTAATGCTACATAACATATGTATTTTTGAAATGTTTTCCTAATATATTTCTATAATATTTTTATGCATATATATTAATATAACTAATATTCAAGAAATTTTTAATATTTTTTAAATATTTATAAAATATGAAATAAATATAGTTGGTCACTGGGGGTACATCAAAAATGAAACGATAACATTATTTGCAGAAAATGTTATTAACATGTAATACAAAAAACAAATAATATGTATTGCTCTGTTTTCAGAGAGTTGAGAACCAATAGTTAATGACCGTCCAGTATCCGTTGATCCGAAGTTTAGACTCCAGCGCAGAATAGATCCCAACAGACCGATCAAAATCGAATTACCCGTTCGGACACGAGCGAAAATTCCCTGGCTTACTAGACGCCAAAAAAAAAGAAAGAAAGAAAGAAACGATCCCGCCATCAAGAATAAACGAATCTAATTTCAATTCTGACGGCACAGCCACTCACGCCTCTCGATACGACCTCGTCGCGAATGGAAGAAAAGTAAAACACCCGAATAGTTGTCGAGTATCTGTCAACGTCAATGGAAGTGGAGTGGCCAGCGCCATCTGTTGTGCGAATCGTTTTGTCGCCGACGAAAATTAACGATGCAAATCTGATTAAGCGATAAAACATGTCGTTACGCGTTGTACGATAGATGTTTGGACATCGGGAGCATAAATTTTCAGTCGCTAATGTTTAATATATCGCTCTGGAACAGATGTTGTGGCGTGTAGTTTGAATAATTAGGAGATGTTGTCGGGGTTTTTGTCGCATTGAAGTGTGACAAAATACGTAACAGGTGCACTAAATCAATTTCTTTTTTGTCAGCACAAAGACGGATGGAGTTGCTAATCGTTGAAATCATAAATTGTAACTTAAACTAAATACCGAAAATCGTATATTGTAATAATGCACTGGGTATTGTCTTTGTTCTTTCAAATTATATTTGGAAAATATATTTATTTCTTAACCGTGTTGTTGTGTGTGATTTATTTATGAAAAATGTTCAGTATAATGAACATTATCCCTAAATAAATCACACAAAACAATAGCCTTTATGCTTGCATTACTATGGGCGTCAATACCTGACACTTCACTATTAATTTTTAATAATTATTAATCCCAGGCACATCTAGCTTTATTATTCTTCACTTTTAATAAATTATCATTAAATTTTATTTTAGTCTCAATAATTAATTGTTATGAATAATTATTAGATGATTATATGGTCCAGTTTATAGAGTTTTTGATTAAATCGTAACTCAATCAGAGTTAGCTCGAACTTCAAAGGTAATAGATACAATAAATTTATTTTTATAACTAATAGCTTCTTGCGGGTTTCGCCGTGCGTCAAACTTTCGCTCGACGTTTCGCTGTTCATACTGACAGCTTCTTCAGGATAATGAACTGATTCTCCATGGTCCGACATTTCTTATAATTATAGCCCTGGTGCATCCGTGTAGTTTCCGCTCCATTGACCGTGACGGTTCGTAAGTAGGCCTCTTCCACGTGTTGGCTAAGGTGGTACCCTTCTTCTCTGTTAAAGCGTTTTATTCTTCTCTAATTCTATGGCTTCCTGATGAGTCCTTTTCCCGTAGTTCTTGGTGGTAATTATTACTTTTACATTCTTGAAATCCATTTGTGTCCGTGTCGTGCATGTGTTCTGCCACCGCTGATTGCTCGGTCCTTCTTAATCTTACGTACCCTCTCGTGTTCTTTTATTCTATGTCGATCGCCCTTTTACAATTTGTCCAAACATAAGCTAACTTACTAAAGCCATCATACCGGACAAACTGCAACGTATGTGATGAATTCGAACAATTTCGAGGATATTCTGTCTACGCTAAAGACTGAAGCTGCACACATTTTAGTAAGTTTCGACATTATATCGCTATTCACTAACATACCACGGAGGACGCACTGGCCTTACTTCCAGAACTTGGACTACAAGAAGACATCATTGAATTGGTGAAACTGTGCTTATCAACGGCATACTTTTTGTATGAAGGAAAATACTAGGAGCAGAAAGAACGGAACAGCAATGGGAAGCCCTTTATCTTCAGTAATAGCCAACTTGTTTATGGAAGCATTTGAAGAAGAAGCCAAGTTACAGCGATATGAAACCCAAGTGTTGGCTGCGATATGTCGACGATACTTTTTGTAATATGGCAACACGGAGAAGAAAAAACTACAACAGTTCTTGGAACACATAAACTCACAGCACCAACCATCAAGTTTACCATGGAAAGAAACAAAATGGAAATCTCCCTTTCCTGGATGTTATGGTTAAGAAAACAAAAGAGGGAATGCTACAGCACGCAGTATTTAGAAAGAAGACGCACACCGATAGATTATCTGCATACAAGATCTCACCATCATCCGATGCAGAAGAAAACATAATACAAAACATTGCTATTCAGAGCCGAAACCATCAGTTGACGAACAACATCTTACTAGTGAAAAGATACCATTTGGAGAAAGCACTAAAGAAGATGGTTACACTGACAATCGACATAAGGAGAGCCACTAAGAAGAAGACGACACTGGAGACAACTACAGAACCACGAAGAGGGATGGCGTGTTTACCTTACATAGCAGGAGTCACCGAAAAGTAGGCCGAATTTTGAAGAAACGTAACGTAACAAGTACGCTTCGGGACTGCAAACGTCGATCCAGCAGATCTACCGACCGCAAAGGAATAAGATAAGCAAGGGCGCACAGAAGGTATCTACAAGATAACATGTCAATGCGAACAGTGCTACGTCGGACAAAACAGAAGAAGAGCCATCGACATAAGAATAAAAGAACACGAGAGGACGCAAGATTAAGAAGGATCGAGCAATCAGCGGTGCAGAACACATGGCACGACACGGACACAAATGGAATTTCAAGAATGTAAAAATAATAACTACCACCAAGAACTACGGGAAAAGACTCATCAGGGAGGCCATAAGAATAGAGAAGAATAAAACCGTTAACAGAGAAGAAGGGTACCACTTAGCAACAAAGTGAAGAGCCTACTACGAACCGCTACGGTCAATGGAGCGGAAACTACACGATTGGATGCACCAGGGGCGTATATAAGAAGAATGTCGGACCATGGAGAATCAGTTCAGTTATCCTGAAGAAGCTGTCAGTATGAACAGCGAAACGTCGAGTGAAAGTTTTGACACACGGCGAAACCCGCAAGAAGCTGTTAGTTATAGTTACAACCGGCCTGTGAAAGCCTACGCATGTTAACGGTGTTTCTCACGAAACGACAAACTAACTAAGTGATCCTCGCGCAATACGAGTCGAATACGTAGCTTCACTTCTTACGTTATTTTAATTATCTTGTTTTTTGACATTGTGATAAGACGTCAACCGGATTTGACAAAAAAAAAAAGATAAACAAAAACCCTTTGACGTGCAATTTTTAAACTTCATTAAAATAAATTTGAATCAGATTTCTTCATTTTTTCGAATTAGTTATTGTTAAATATCTTTTTAATGGCAAGGAATAAAAACTTGAAATTTGGTACGCATGTGTAATTTGATATACCCTTTAAGAATAGTTATAAAAAATTAGGGCTGCCATTTTAAAAAATTGTCGATGACGTCATATCTCAAATTTGGGACACGCTGTATAAAATTTTCTCAGATGAAAAAGTGGGCAATTTAAAATACTAATCGACATATCCGAGCATATTTCCGGAAAAAATATTGTCTTCGCTTTACTGAATTTATTCCAGATTACAGACTCACACTGTATAAAAGTATCTACCCAAGAAACAAAATATACTTTTAATTATTTCTCCTGTCATTTATCCACATAATATCAACTTTGGTTTTAGTGAGACATTAAAAAAATCGTCGCGAGTTCCCGCTTTGCAAAAATTACCAAAGATAGCTTGAAGTGTCTGTAAAAACATAATTTTTTTACGCGCTACTACTTGCTCATTTGAAAGTTATTTATTTTATTGCGAACCTCGACAATACACAGTGGTCTCAAGTGAAGGGAACTAATTATTTTTTTGACTAAATCGACTCTATCAATTGTAAACATGAAAAAAATTTAAATAGTTATCGATTTTTGAACTAGTTTTGACCTAGTGAAAATTGTCACAGCAGCATCGATTGGTTAAAAAAAGACCGACATAAAAAATAAAGTAGTTTGAGGGTTATTTGCTTCTATCAACCCTCCTATCAGTTGTAGGAGTCTAAGCTTTTGCACAAGTCATTACCTTCATAAAGTGCACCTTTTGTATGGGTTTTCAATTCGATACCATGGGGGGCACTTTCCAGTAGCTTATCCTGCTATACTCGGATGCCTTTTCTTGTCAGTATATCAAACATCCCGGTGATTATTTTAAAATTACTACATTCCCTTTAATTTCTCTGACACTTTTTTTTTATAAACACTTTCTATTGTAAAATCAAACTGTATAAAATATAATTTAGAAATGAATTGAAGATTTTGCATTTTTATAAAAGTTTTCGAAAATGTGAGCCAAAAATATCATGCTGCATTCAATACTTAACGAAATTAGCTGTTTTCCATCTTCAACTTCAGTGCAACGAAAAAACCGAAAACCAATAAAATAAAAGGAATGTAATATTGAATCCTTCTTAGAACATATTTACGGGTGCATATTAGACTATATAAAACTAAGTTTTATAATTATATTATTATAAATAGTTAATGTTTATTGATATTGAAATAATAACAGGTATTATTCGTATTCCAACTCCTTTTCATTTAATATATTTATTGCAACATGTTTCGGCTACACACCATCTTCAGGCAATAAAACGTCAAGGTATGTTTTGATGTAAGATTGATGTGTCAATATTTTTGTGCAGTAAGAGAAATTCTTACGAAATAAAAACTTTTTATCTGATTAACACTACATTAAAATGACATAAGGTTAATAAACTAAGAAAACAAACATTAAAACGTGTAATTTAAAAACTTTCAAACTATCACAAATTTAAAAACGTATGGAAACAACAAAACCAAAATGGCCCGAATGATATTTTCCATTTTGCCATTTTGGTTAGGGTACTTTATTATGATATAGACAATTTGATGTGTGTATCTTCCAGATAACTTTCATATTCATATCTGTTATAGAATTTCTAAAACGTGCTCGTATACAGTGCAGTTTTTTTAAAACCTGACATAAGCCAACTTTCTTATTTGTAGAGGTAGACTAGTACATCCCAAAGCAATATTGTAAAGATTTAATTAACTAAGAAAAATTGACAAATAATTCTATGTAGTGCTGCCAGATATCCCAGTAGTTAGTACAAAGGTGTTTTTGTAAATGACAGCACTGTATTGTAACAATTAGAAAAGGACATGAATACACACAACAGTTTTGCTTTTTTTTTAGTAAAATACTTTTCATTAACCTGCCGACATGTCACATTTAACGCGCTTAAAATTGTAAGACAAACTTTGCAAAAACGAAAATATTTAGTATTTATTAAAGTTAAATGCGGATGTGTCGTCATTTGATGTCACAATAGAAAATTCATATTCACTAGCTAGGTAAGAGAGAATTCTTTTGTTCCATTCAAGCCATGTGCCATTCATGGCATCTCTCCCTTACTGTTTTTAGTATTCGAATTTTTCAGATTCCTTATCAATTTTCTTTACGTTTGTTCCGATGAATATGACTTGTTTTCAACCACTACGGAAACAATTTGTTATTTATGTGAAACGAAATTGCCGATAGCTAACACTATACTTTTAAGTGCCGTAAACGCAACTGCCTGCTTCCATCACTCACGAAATATATTCACACCTGCATACATACGCTGAGGTCGTGAAGGTAACCTCTTACTGTTTTAAAGGCGAAAGAAAGCTTCATTCTAACATTACAATACAATCGATACGACAAAAACTGAACTTATATCAAACTGGCTTTTTCCAACATAAAATTATTTCGACAGAGTTGAAAAGAATAAGAACCATTGTATTTACTAAACTGAGTAAACCAACAACAATGTCTAAACGCTAGGTTAATATTATTAGAACAACTTCAAACTCCGGAACTACTACACTAACTAACGTTAACATCAACAAAGATCGTAAATGGACCATTTCAATTGGATTTTAATTAAATATGAGAAGCCGACCAATTCTCGCCAAAGTAAGTATATAAAATTTTGATGACGTACCATTACAGTGTCTCTAAACGTATCACCTCATAAAACTTGAACGCGAGAAGAAATTATTGATGTAAAAATTGTACCCTACAGACTTCAAATCTTCACCGAGAACTCGTTTGAAAACAAACTTTACCGAAAGTTCTTTTCTCATAACTGAAATGTGTGGTTAGAATGTCGACAAGTACTTTACATTCGTAAGTATACGTTTGGAATATAAACGGCATGCCTACCGTCAGCATACATATAATTATAATGTAAGTTATATAATAGACTAACTAACGACAATATTGATACCGGCCATAAATTATAATTCTTTAGATCCTACCATTCTTGATGTCGAAAATAATTATTATAAATTAATAGATGGGAGAGATACTTATTCAAACTCCATTCTTGCAATTAATATTCATAAATGTTAATAGGACTTCTATATGTAAAAACGTATTACTAAACCAAGCAATATGCACTAATCTGTAATTTTTATAATATTTAGTAGATTGAAATAAATCTGATTATTAGATTAATCTTAATAGTTTTATATTGTTTTTAGATATTAATTTTTGAGGTTAACAAAAATACCCCAAACTGTGGTACTGGTAATGCTGCAAACTTCTCCTATACCCCCTCACTACAAACTGCACTAACTAGACGTACGTTTCAATAACAAAGCTATCATCATCAGCAAGAACACTGAACTGAATAACTACACTAAAACTACCCTAATTTATACCTAAAAAGGGTCATGGTACAATGATCACGGTCATGGCTGACTGCCGTCATGTTTAACTAGTCACTAATCCTAACTCCGTCTGATCTACTACTTCTACTTAATAATGACATCATCTCTCTTCTGAATGACATATATATTGTTACGCATGCAGATGATATTTCATTATTGATATCTGATGACATTTGTGTTGTGGATAGAGCAAACGATGTTTTGGATAGACTCCATGCGTGGTTCTCGGCCAATAATCTAGCCTTAAGTACTCAAAAAACTAATTTCATGACTTTTCATACTAGACATACTAGCTGGTGAGGAACTATGACAGTAGTGAACGGCCTTTCATTAACTTGCAGTCACAGCGTCAGGTTTTTGGGAGTTCATATGCAGGATAATCTTTCGTGGATGGAGCATTGCACTAAATCTACAGCGAAGATCTCCTCTAAGTCATACATTTTCAGATGCTTGCGAGATAATGTATCACTCGATACTCTCAAATCTATATATTATGGCGAAATACAATCACGACTCCAATACGGCATAACTTTGTAGGGATCATCAACTGCCTCTAGGCAAATATTTCTTGCACAGAAAATGGTGGTACGATCAATTGTAGCTCCTAAACACACTGACTCATGTAGACCAATTTTCTCCGATCTAAGGATTCTTCCTTTGGCAAACTTGTATATTCTAGAAATTTGTGCCTACATTCACTTAAATAGGACCCATGTTTAAAACTAACGCCGAAATGCTTGATTATAACACTAGAACAAAATAGTATATTAAAAGACAAGTTTCATTTTGACGTTTCAAAGTACGAATTCAGAGTTTAAGAAACGAGTGGCGTAGCCACGAGTTTCTTAACTGAATGAGTGCTTTAATGTCAAATGAAACGTGTCTTTTATGCTATTTTTTGCAATTAGTTTTAAAATTTCTCTTTTTGTAAAAGCAAAACGAGAAAAATTTGATAATCTAGGGAAATTTTGTGGCGGTTGTCACCAGTTGTCACCTTGGTTTGGCACAAGATTTAAATTGACAAGTTAATTTAAAATTGACACATTTTTGAAATTTGTTATATATTATATTACTAAAGTAACTATATTATAATATTTAATATGAGTTCTACAACTTTTTCATGAACTCCGCCTGAAATACGGCAAATTGCTCAAAAAACCATTAATAATTTACTTCCGGAGAAATCGTACACTATGTATCAAAAGCGATCCAAAAATTTTGAAAAATGGCGCAAAGAAAAGGAAATTCTTCATATTTCTGAGAACGTCTTACTTGCTTATTTTGAAATGCTACGTAAAGATTATAAATCGTCATCATTATGGTCGATTTATTCGATGTTAAGATCGTGTTTAAATGTACATAGAAATGTGGATATATCAAAATATATGAAACTTCAAGCATTATTAAAACGGCTATCTAAAGGTTATCAAACAAAAAATCTAAAATTTTAGAAGAAGAAGATATTCATAGATTTTTGAAACAAGCCGATGATAAAATATACTTAGCTATAAAGGTTAGTGTTGATTTTATTTCGTTACTTTTTTGTAAATTCTTTATATTCTAGGTTATTTTGATAATAGGATATAATGGAGCCTGTAGGCGAGAAGAATTAATTAATATATGTGTGGAAGATCTTCAATACAATTCCGATTCCATTATAGTCAACATACCTAAAACAAAAAACAATGTACCCAGTATGTTCGCAGTGACTGATGTAAACTGCATCGAACTTATAAAAAAATATAATAATCTGCGGCCTAAAACAGTTACTCACAAACGTTTTTTTCTAACTTATCGTCATGGCTGCTTAATTAATAGCCCTATCGGTATTAACACCATGGGAAATGTTCCTAAACAAATTGCCAGTTTTCTTCATTTACCAGATCCTCATCTTTATACAGGACATTGTTTTAGAAGATCCAGTGCGACACATATAGCAAATACTGGAGGTGATATTTTAACTATAAAACGATTAGGTGGCTGAAAAAGCACGGCTGTTGCTGAAGGTTACGTTGCCTCTTCTATGAAAAATAAAATTGATGTTGGAAATATGTTTGCACAGGAAAATAATGTGAATCTACCTGAAATTTCTGGGAATGGTTCACACTTTGAGTACCCCAACAGAAGCAATATCACTATCGCAGAGAACGATAATTTTCAACAGAATGTTTCTACTGCACACGGTATCACTATCACTTCGAAAGATAATTCAAACGTTAATATAAATGTTTATAATAGTTGTACTATTTCAAAGATTAATTAAAAATATCAAATCTTACAATGAATTTTAATATAATAACCTCAAACTTGCTTACAAAATGTGATATTGACATCTCCATTTCTGTTGCAATGTGACCAACTTAAAATAAATCTGCTTAAATGTTCCATTTCTATTACGCAACTAGTGCTATAATAGACCCTATTACGGCACTAGTGGAATAAAAGGTATGGTTACGGCACTAATTGCAAAAAGTAATATACATCGCCCACAGTGTACTCTGCAGTTGATTGACATTGGACCACACAGTATTGGTATAAAAATTTATAACAAAATATCGACGGTTGTCAGCACCAATACAGCGAATAAAAAGTTTAAGTTTAACTTATCTCAATACCTTAAGCAGTACGATTTTTATTCTATTGATTAATTATTTTCGCACATCACCTAAACAGTCACTTACATATGTATAAGCATATACAGGTATTAATAATTTTTCAATTTTTCAATTCTACCGCTTATATTTTGTTTATAAATCTTAGTTATGTAGTAGTAGTTATTTTTTAGTTCTTTAATTTAGTTATTAGTATTTATGTTTTCTTAGTTTCGATAACTCTTTCTTTTCGCTCATTCTAATTCTAGTTTAAATTATCTTTATTTTTTTTAGTTTGACATGTTACAAACACAAAGGTGTCCATGTAATCAATAAACATTATTATTATTATTTTTATTAAACTATAAAGACAAGAGTTTAGGGGTCCTAAATCTGAATTCATTAAAATATATTTGTTTTTAGATATTTCGCTTCCCTCATAGAAATTTAATTGCACATAGCTGTTTATGTTCTTAACTAACTTTACATTGTCAACTTTATGGTTTTCTTCAAGCATATGCTGTCACGTCGTTTTCTCTACTTCTATGATCTGATCGCTAATTAGCTCTTCGAATCTTCGAATGCGCGCTGATGTGGTTGCCTACAAAACGGTTGATGACGTTGTGCGGTGAAAATCTTAAACGATAGCGCTGATTACTACTGCGTTCTCAAACAGCTGATCAGTCGTGCGCGTCGCGCTTTCAATATTTCGCGTTGCGTATATGTTTTGGGGTGATAAATAATTATTTAAAATTAATCCTATTGAGGTGACAACAATGTAGGAGTGAAATCAGGGTTTATACGCAACATTCCGATAATACAGTGAAATAATAAGTGCTTTAAATACAAGAATGTTTATTTCGCAAAACAACGGTTGGACAAGAAAGAGATACACAGATGTAAGCAGGTGAGTTCTATATTTATTAGACCGTATTACCCATACAGCTTAATTTATTCCTTTACATATAAATATACAAATAAAACTGCATGTACACTGGTGCAAATATTAAGTTGAGTGAGATGGCATAAGTCTAGCCTGATCCTACTCCACTTTCCACGAAGATTATATCCATATTATATATTGTTATAATATTTTATATCGAATTAAGTTAGTTAATAAAACAGTAACGTGCGATCATTGTGCGGTTTTTTGTCTAATTGTGCGTATGCAACTTAATATACACTAATGTCAACCCCGGATAACAAGTGTAGTGCACCAAAATTGCATCTAAGGTATGAGTCATTCAAACTAACTCCCGCGCAAAAATAACGTAATAAATATTTTTCAAAACAATATATTTCTGATAACAAATACAACCATATTGTAAAAATACACATTTATGTCATATTTTAACTTATATCAGACATTCTTCATAATTTATACGAGGTACTGAATGGACAATAATGGATGGATGCTTTTCATAACTATACGCTCCACTACAAAAATATAATGTAAATTAAAAAATTGGGAACATGTTTCTTTAGCAGTTCTGCACTGCTTACATGCTGTGTTCAAAGTGGGAACCACCATTATTTATGCAAGTATCTACCCTCTTCTTCATGTTTTCAGAAATATTTATTAATTGCTCGTTTGTAATATTCTCTATTTCATTTCTTATTGCTTCTTTCAATTAGTCTATATTATGTAAGCTGTTCCGATAAATTTAATTTTTTAGATGACCAAACAAAAAAATGTTAAGCGGTGTAAGATCGGATGATCTAGGTGGCCAACATTCAAAGCCCCATAACTCTGTTATCAAAAAATTCCTGCAAATACTCTCTCGTTTCTCTTGCTGTATGTAGCATTGTCATTTTGAAAATAGCCTAGCTGTGACTTATCATAATAATAATATAATGTGGAATAAATAATTATTCCATAAATTCATGTTATATAAGTCTACATCTGGCTGCTGTTATTGTATCCTCGAAGAACATCGGTTCTATTATACGTCTCCTGGACATTGCAACCCATATTCCAATTTTTACAAGATGCAATTCAGTTTTCAGAATAAGATGAGAATTTTGTGCGGACCAAATTCTAATATTTTGAGAATTTACATCACTTGTTAAATTAAACCAGGCTTCATCAGAAAAAAGTAAGGTTTAAAACATCGTCATTCCTTAGATTTGCATTAAACCAATGGCAATATTCCATATGTGTTTCGAAATTTAGTGGCAATAATTGCTGCACCATAGAAATTTTATATGGATGATAATGAAGCTTCCGTTTTACAGCTTTCTGAATTGATCCATAAGATAAATCTACAAAAGAAATCACATTACTTTTTCACAACACCGTTTAGGATCTGCATTTCTATCAGTTTGTTGTGCAAGTTGTCGTAATGGGCTTTCAGGGCTGTGATCCAAACGAGCACGTACGTCTTTCACCACATTTTCGGATAGAACTGATGGGCGACCTCATTTTTTTTGCTTCAAAACACTCCCAGTTCCTCTGAAGCGATGGACAACCCGATTGACGTGTCGAAGGAAAGTTTCATTATCAATTTGCACTTCGATAAATTGATTTATAAATTCTTCAGCACAAAGTACAGCTGAATATCTCCACTGCCCATCACCTCCTCGCTCACCATTTCGAAAGTACGCCTCTAAAATAAATTTATCTTGGTCCAGTGTAAATGGCATTTTGCCAAAAAAAAAAAAAACACAAAATGCGAAATGAAGGCGTAGAAGGTGTCTTGAGAAAGACTGTATGTGAAAATTAACAAACAATAATACAGAATGACTAAATAAGCAAAATTCAAACACGAAACGCACGGCTATACAACGTGTGTATAAATTGTCGCAAAAGCTATACGCAGCGACATTCTTCCTTCGTTTCTGAATCTAAAATCTATATGGTACTATGCTTCATGCGTCTTCAGGAGCCACTTGAAAGTAACATACATTTGGCAACACTATAGTCGCATACTACCGTAATGGTAGTTACAATACTTGTCAAAATTGACAGACCAGAATTACAAATGACAAATTGGATAACACAAATGATACATAGGGAAAAGCAATAAGAAAGCCTTATTAAAACAGAATTAGTAGTTTTGATTTTTCGAACGCATCTCTTGTAATAAATTAGCGACACTATTACCTACGCATATGTTCAAATTGATATCCGTCTGTTTGTAAACACATTTGCAATCTACGAGGTATTGTCTGTATTACTTATTCAAGCCTTTCCGGTGTAATTTCTAATACTCCCGCGTTAATTCGTCCTATAACTGCGTCAGCGTCTTGTAGAGGTGTTGCGTAAACTTTCACCTTTATGAAACCCCAAACAAAAAAGTCTAAAGGATTTAGGTCGGGAGACCTTGCAGGCCATAAGACAAGACCACCGCGACCAATCCACCTGTTAGGGAAGTGTTCATCCAACCGCTCTCTCACATTACGAGAAAAATGTGCCGGAGCTCCATAATGCATGTAAAACATGTTACGGCGTATATTCAATGGCATCTCGTCAATAACTTGTTCTAATACATTTAAATACCCGTTGGCATCAAGTCAATTTGGCAGATAGATTGGCCCAACGACACGGTGATTTATTATACCCAGCCAAACATTAATTGAAAACTTTCTTTGGCGACCGTATTCCCGAAACGCATGAGGATTTTCATCTGCCCAATGCTGAAAATTATGGGTATTGAGTACACCATCTCTGGTAAACATAGACTCGTCGGTCCAAAGAACACCTCTTAAAAAGTCGCCATCTTCTTGAATCCTATTTAAGATACTATGACAAAAGTTTAAACGGTGTATGTTATCGTTTTCATAGAGCGGCCGCACCTTAGTTATATGGTATGGATAAAGAAGGTTTTCACGTAGAACCAAATGAACGGTCTTATTACTGCGGATATTGAATGTGGACGCCAACTGTCGAGTACTGAGGAGGATCTTCATGTACTGAGTCTAGAATTTCCTCTTCTAGTTGTAATGTACGCCGTTGTCTAGGTCGGCCAGCGTTGGCCTTTCTTTTCTTAAACGAACCAGTTTCATGTAGACGTTGGTCCAGCCGTCGAAATACGTTTCCAGTAGGATGTTTCCGGTTTGGAAAACGTACGCGATATTCCTGTTCTGCCATGTTAGCATTTCCATTACAAAAACCGTATACCATATACATATCGGCATATTCATTAAATGTAAAAACCATTGTAAATAAACAAACAATAATACGAGAACGATAAAACACTGAAATAGAAAAACTAATCAAGAGAATACGAGTAATCACGAAAAGAGCAGAGCTTGCATAAAATTGAACACTTCAGATTAATGTCAAAATTTGACAGTAATAATGGTTTTGATTGAAATCAAATTAGAATACAAAGTCATTGTCCTACAATGTTGCCAAATGTGTTTTCATGAGAGGATGCTTATGAAGAAATGTTGAAACCAGGCTCTAAAATCAAAAAGAAACTGTTTACGAAAAAACAGGAATAAGAAATCGTCTAAATTCAAAATTGCAGCTATCTATACCGACAAATAACGAACACAAACGCTTATTAAGGGACTAAAAAACCGAACTTCAAGAACCTCGTGAAGACTTATGAAGCATAGTACAATATTTTACCATTTAGATTTTCGATTCAGAAACGAACGAAGTATGTCGCTACGTGTATAGGTCAATTTTGACAGCAAAAATTTGAGGAAACGCTGTATTACTAATTTCATTACAATGATTGGTTGAAAATATTGATTTGCGCATCGCGGAAAGTAGTCTAAGATCAGGACAATCATTCTCGATTTTGGTGTATAATTTGAGTTGACAACGTATTAGTAAACTGTCCACATACTTAATTTCTTAACTGTACGTATTCTAATAAATAAATCATATAACATAATTACGTTGCAAAATTGCATTATTTTTCCGTCATTTATAAACAGCATTGTTATAATTCTTTCGAATCTGTTAGTCTCGTTAAAATAATAAACACATGGAAATAAAAAAACAGCGTGTCGTAATACGAACTACCGTCGCTGCCACTAAACAAACACGTATGTGGGGTAACGCGCGACAAAACTGCCCCCATCAGCGATTCTTCCTCGCAAAAGTGGGCCAACATGTGTCCCGCATGACCTGAAGGCTAAATCCGGTGAGCTCACAATAGTTTTCTGTACTCTACTCTAGTTCCGGGATGAAGTGCGAAATTGTGTTACAGTTAGTTATTGTGTGTATCTGCGCCGACTTTCTGGGTATGTGTCGTACACTTTAGGTTTCTCTTTACTTCGTACTGTCTCAATGAATGTAAGATGTAAGGATTCTAAAGTTCTCTTTGCACTAGCATTAACTCTCCTTTTATAGTTATAAATGTCGGGTTTCATTGAAAACTAAGTGGAACGAATGATATTTTACGGGTGCAATAATGGAAGCAGTTTATTTCACTCAGAGTGAAATGGTCGTATGAAATGAATGAATGAAAAACGATCAATATATTTATATATGTCATTATAGAATACACACTAAGAAATTTTTGGTAAAATTCCTATACGATTTTAGGTCAATTTTGTGCCTCTGAAATCATACAGGTATTTTGCTTTTAGAAGTAATATTTCTAACTATAAGTAATTTTTAGAAGGCTTTTGAATGTAACCTGGAATATTCGAAATGTAGATACCTTCTCCAATTTTTTTTCATGTATAGCCTAATTACTTACACGGAACACGATTAAACGTCAAAAAACCATTGTCATTATTAGAGACAGGATTATATGCAAAGTGCATATATTTTATTTTTTGCATATCTTTAATTATAGTCTATATGTACATGTATTACACTAATTGAAGTTAATTAATGTTAATTAGTGATTGCATATATTGCATATTTAGGCATTTCTATGCATACTTTTACAAAAGTTGCATATATTGCATATTTAAGCTTTTTCTTATCCCTTTTATTAGTAAAAATTCCTAGTAATTCCAAATGTAGATCAACAACCGACAATTCTCAGAACCATAAATCTTTTACATTGGTTTCTCTAATACCTTTTTCCAAGAACTGCACGTGTTTAATTTCGCCTAGCAGAAGGGATATGGTAAATACGTTTTATTATTATTAATTCCCAAATAAACTATTCATTCATTGAATATCTTTGAGCGAAACAGCCTGAAATTGTGTTACGTTTTTAAATACACTGATGCGTACATACAATGAGTATAGCGAACAAAATTTCTTTATGGATTAAGCCATATCCTGAACTGGTAAAGGATGGCGACAAAATATTTTGTCGAGCCTGCAGTAAATTGGTAAGTTTAATTTTGCTAAAAGCTTTACAATTGCTTTGAAATTCTTTAACTATAGATATAAAATGACAATTGTTGTAGGCGTCTTCTGAGAGAAAATTCCTCATTGATCAACACGCTAAAACTCCATAAAATATTGGAAAATGTGAAAAACTAAAGGGATGCGCATGTGTGCAGCAATCTATACGTCAATGTGTGGCATCAACTTCACGAAACTCAGAACAAGAAGAATATAATACGGATCTGTGTAACGCATTAATTTCGTCTAACATACCATTAGCAAGATTAAACAATGTTAATTTGAAATGATTTCTGCAAAAATATCGCAAACATAATATACCTGACGAAAGTACCTTACGAAAAAATTATGTCGCATCTTGTTACCAGCAAACAATAGCAGAAATTCAACAATTGGTAGGGAATAATTTTATTTATATCATGGTAGATGAAAGTACGGATAAGTGTGGCCGTTATATTGCCCATTTGTTAATAGGAATTCTTCATGAAGATATTGTAGGTAAATCTTATTTAATTTATTGTAAAGAAGTTCAAAAAACAAATAATGTGACAATTGCCCAATTCGTTCAAGAAGGTTTAACAAATTTCTTTTTACCCGGAAGTATACCTTGTGAAAAAATTTTACTAATGTTGTCCGACGCTGCACCATACATGATAAAAGCCGCGCAAATTTATTTTTTTTTTATAGTAACATAATTCATACCACTTGTTTAGCTCATGGGTTCAATCGTGTAACTGAAGACATTAGAATCAATTCCCTTTGATTAATGATTTAATTAGCAATGTCAAAAAAGGATTTTTAAAAGTACCTTTACGAATCCAATTTTATAAGGAGCGACTTCCCGGTGTTAAGTTGCCTCCTGAACCGATTATTACAAGTTGGGGTACATGGTTAGAGGTTGCAATTTTTTTACCGATAATTTTGAAGGAATAAAAAATGTAATTCTTGAAATCACTGCTGACTGCATTGCTCTAGAAAAGTGTAAAAAGGTAGTAACATCAACAGAATTGTTACAAAACCTTTTGTACATTAAGTCAAATTATAGCTTTGATTCAAGTGCCATTTTTAGACTAGAAACACAAGGGATGTCGCTCTCGGAATCAGTTGAAATGGTAGACGAATTTGATATGCTGTGTAAGAAGGTTAAGGGTACAATAGGTAATTCTATATACGATAAATTTAAAAGAGTGATAAATAAAAGTGCGGGGTATTTGAAATTGAAGAAAGTTAAGAAAATTTTAGAAGGTGAAAGCAGTAAACGATTTCGACTTTAATTTAGTTTTAGAATGTATTGCAAAGTTAAAAAATGCACCAATTACATCCTGTGGATGTTGAAAGAAGCTTTTCTATTTCCAAACATATGTATTCTGATAGAAGACAAAACTTTCTTTTACACAATTTTGAAAAACATTTAATTATAAATTGTTTTAGAAATATATTGTGAAAAATTTTGTGCAATAAAGTTAATGTTTAAATTTCTGCTCTTATTTATTTTATGTAAAAATTTTACATATAGTCGCAATTTTTTTGCATATATGCGCCTGGTTTAGACATATTTTCTCAAAAATCGATGCATATATATGCGCCTATATTCCAGTTTTTCTTTGCATATAATCCGGTAATCTAGTCGTTATACTGTCATTATGGAGTCATCGCCTACTAAGGTTACAAATATGACGGCACCAATGAAAAATTAATCAAAACTGTAGTAACACAAAAAGTAGAAGAGATAAAGTTAGGATATGCTTAAGAAATATCAAAGTACTTGCTAATAGGAATTTAATGATGTAAATATATACACTTTATTTATGAAAAACTAAATACTTAGAAATCATACCAACCCCCGTGCTCCACAACAAGTACTACACGATGTAAACATATACAGAATGTTCCATTTAAAAAAAAAATAAGTGTATTAAAATACAACCTTAAACACACCTGCACTTATAAGTAGGTCCGTACTAAGATATTTCAAAATTTGATTAACTTATTCTAAGTGGTAATTAAATTACAATCGTTTTTTCTCAAACAGTGCAAGCGACGTAATTTTTGATGATTTGTGGCTATGAAACACGCATACATTGTTCAAATTTGTTGGTTTTAATGAAACCGGTTAGAACAAAAAAAAAATCGGATAATCGATTTCAACATCTGACGATTCCTACAGCACTAGTGTAAACACATTCGAAGAATACTTATTGTAGAGAGAGGCAGTAAAAATATTTACAGAGAAAATTAATGTTACTAAAAACATTAATCATCCCCATAAATAATAATAACGAGAAACATTTATTTTTATCGTTATCCGCTTAGCTATATATAAACGGACGATTTTTCACCATTTACTTTAAACTCTAAACTTTACACCATTAATAATTCTTCCCTTATCGCGTGTATATTTCCTAGTTGAGTGATAGCAACTGCAGATAGCGCACTAACGCTGCACCTATAACCGCCCCAAGCTCGCTCTTAATCTACCTAATTAATGTGGTAGCTGTGTAACGTTGTTGGATAGTTTGCGAGAGAGCAAAATATTAACGGTTAATAAAAACCTCCGTCCCTTCCATATTATTTCACTTTAGCGTGTCCTCGCGCTCTGCCAAGTGCACATTAATATTCTAACATTAATTACGTACTCGCCTGATGCATCCACAACCTGAATCACCCAAAAAAAACGCAACAAAAACACTTTCGTTTCTTTTTTTTAAGGTAATTTCACATCAGGGATGCATTGAAACGAACATAGCGTCATCTATAATGATAAATTGGTATTAACCCACCGCCGCTAATTTCGTATAAACACGCAAGATGGCGACAATTATCATTCCAAAATAGGCAAATATTTCTACTCTCTAGAGAGTCTAGAGCATGGGTGGTTATGTTTAATGGCAGGAACTGATACCGAATTTTTACTGCGATAACACACAAATAGATGGCAAATGAGACATTATGTGTGCGTCGTGGATAAGCAAGAAAGCCAATCTTACCGACGTTTGCCCAATATTTACCGTGTGCTGCCGTGTGTCTATTGTCGGTGGTGTCTAATCGTCTAGTGTCATTTGTCTTAGCCCCATTTGCATCGCCATGTTGAGCCTGGTTTAATTTTAAGGGGTAAGCGGTACTTTGAAGGTGATAGTTCATGTCTCGTGCATATAGTGAACGTCACATTCTGAGCGTCACTTAAAATTAAACCAAACTTAACGTGTCGGTGCAAACGGCCATTAGCACATGGTTACTAGGCTTGAAAGTATACAGAAAACAACTTTTCACGATACTGTATATGATGATGGCGAATATCATCACCAGGGAGTCTATGTTGAATGCAGTTTCTCATATAGTATGGGAAACTGCGCTCAACATAGACTCCCTGTCTGATGATTAAAATTTTTCAATAGCAGCATTCTTTAGTATACCATTTAAATAAGCGCGCGGTTTTTAATAAGCTTTGATAACACACCTATAGATGTCTCATTACGGCCTCAAAACAGTATATGGAACATGCCTATCTATAGTATAGTTATCTATGGTCTAGAGGGTCATGAAATTTTTCTTCTTCAAAATTAAATTGACAGTATAGGTTTAAAAATGTGTAAATTGATTTATTCTGTGGCTTATGCGTGGTGTAAGTTATGTTATATATCGTTGACATATTTGGTTTTGTCGTTCTGACAAATAACTACATACAAACGTTTCAAAAAATAACAAGTTTAATAATAAAAAAATGCTACAATAAATGTTCAAACTGAACCTTATTTTCTATACGTAACGCCGCTCTTTGTTTCATATCATTGACGACATTCCTTACATTATGTGGTGTGATTTCCTCACAGACATTTCGGGTGGCTTCAGTGAGTTCTTCAATTCTATGAGGACGATTTGCAAATACTCTATTTTTTAGGTGTGGATAAATGAAATAATCCATAATTGTCAAATCTAGAGGTCGTGGAATTCTATCGTTTCCATGCCTTATGGGGGATTCCATTATCTCGCGGGAAATATCCTCTATAGTTAAAAATATTCATATCATAAGCTGTGCAGTATTGAATTTTGTAAAACTCTTGTATAAGAGAATTTTTCCTAAAATCAAAACTTAAACTGTAATCAAAGATCCAGTCTTGGATGGGACAACTGTACTATCGACTCAAAAAAAGATGACATATGGAAAATAAGCTATAAGGAAACATAAGGAAAGATACATCTCCTTTAATCTACCAACCATTGCGCGTGTGTAGATTCTAAAAATTATTTTGTTATTGAATTCTTCTGCGGAAACTGTAAAGCAAAACACTGCGAATGTAAATATTTCGGCATCTTTGTCGGCTAACATCAAGAGGATTATCATTCGGAACGATTGTCGGTATATATAGCTTTCTTTTGTTATTTATTTTAGCCATGAATTACTCGCACGTGACCATATGGTATAATTTGTGCAAATATTTAAAATGTGTTCTTGTATAATTATTTGAAGAAATAAATTTACTCAAACCATTACTTCAATTACAAAAAAACTGTTTAAGGTTTAGTTTTATAAAGATTTCTTAATATGGATGTATAAATAAATAATCTATCAGGCATAAATGCCAAACGGCAATTTTTATTGAAAAAGTCTAGAAAATATGGAAAAATCGTATTTTTTTATTAAAAACTATTTTAATAGTTATTAAAAAAAAAAAGTTATTCCTTTTTCATGTTTTATTCCTATTGCTTTTTATGACGGCGCAAATGGAATTACTTTTGTTGGAATTTCTGCACAAAATGTGGATTAGATGTTTTGAGTTTTAAACTTTAAAAATTAAGATGATTCGACTTAATAGTAAAATAAAAAATATGAACAAGACCATACATGAAATTGTTTTGGTAAACCTATTATTACAAAAAGTATCTAGTTATAATTTTATTTTGTTCTTCTAGGGATTTTTCCATAGAAAGTTCGTCCTTCAATGTGAAACAGTAAACTTTCTTTTTCAACATTCTCACTTTTGATACAGTATATCTATTGTACAAAACTAAACAAGTAAACTTGCATTGATATGTGTAAAGTTAAAAAAGATATATAGAGATTGTGGACATTTATTTATTCATGTAATAGTAAGTTATATATACCCTATTATAACTGAAATAAAACAATTTAAACTAAAACTATCTACACAAATAAATTATTGTTTAACTATGCTTATTATAAATACTAATATAACGCACCCAGGTAACTAAAGAGATCTAAAGTTAATGATAATTCAAATATAAGAAAAAAAAATACGAATAACTGATTGAAATAAAATTTCGACGTAAACAAGAGAATTAGAAATCAGAATTATTGTAGAAAATCCTTTGCCGGCAACTACAAAGGCTTTAGCTCTGGGCGGCATCTTTGTCGGGCACCGTAAAGTGTATTATCTTTCGAGACGATAATTTATTGCGTCGCGGATTACGATGGCATTGCGTTTAAAGTAAATATGTTAAAATTACGTCTACGAATTTGTTTTACCAACCGCGGTCATAATTTTTTGAGGTAGTTGTACATTCTGCCGCCAGATGGCGTTATGGTGATTTCAAAATATTTTTATCCTTTTTTTTTATTGAAATAGAACGTAAAATAGCTTTTTTTCGCCGAGATTCTTTTTTTATACCACCTGATAAAAGAATGAAGTTACATGTTTTTCTTTTCTTATCCCGATATAGCGGCGCCAGGATGTTCCGCACCTGTTCCAGCGAATAAGGGAGGTTTTGCGCCGTTACAAGAAGGGAGCACGTGGTGCCTCGGGTCGAATTCGAAATGCAAATTTTATGGAGAGAAGGACGCGACGGCTGGCAGTTGGCGACGCACCGGCTTCTGGTAAGAACGGCACATAGCGTCGACATCACGTTGGGGTGCGATTTTTTTTTGCATTTTAAACCTGTCAAGTCGCAAAACGCTATTCGATTTTCCAAATCTGCCGAGTTATTTTTTCTATTCTGAAAATACGAAGCAGTAAAATCTTGTTCCCACACTGTAAAGAAAAAAAAATCTAGTAGAATTACATGTAAAATCGTTGATTTATCGATTTACCTGTAAAATTTCTACGATCCAGTAAATTTCATAAGCGATACAATACAAATACATTATATTCTTCGATCGTTTTTCTGTAACACCTATATGTAACGTAACTATAGATCGCTCTGTATTTAATTCAGTAATAAATACTGCTTATTTGAGCAAATTGTATTGGTCACTGGATTAAAGATTTTACTTTGAGCGACGTTTCAATAAACATAAACGTCTTTTTCAAGCTTCGTAAAAATTTATAAGTGAACCTCAATAAAAATTAATTGCAACTGTCATTATTATAACTAACAGCTTCTTGCGGGTTTCGCCGTGTGTCAAACCTTTCGCTCGACGTTTCGCTGTTTATACTGACACCTTCTTCAGGATAACTGAACTGATTCTCCATGGTCCGACATTCTTCTTATATACGCCCCTGGTGCATCCAACCGTGTAGTTTCTGCTCCATTGACCGTGACGGTTCGTAGTAGCTCTTC
This sequence comes from Protaetia brevitarsis, assembly GCA_004143645.1. Lineage (NCBI taxonomy): Eukaryota > Metazoa > Arthropoda > Insecta > Coleoptera > Scarabaeidae > Protaetia > Protaetia brevitarsis. The sequence continues at coordinate 7,717 of RXPK01002616.1, read as the reverse complement.
CACGTGTTGCTAAGGTGTACCCTTCTTCTCTGTTAACGATTTATTCTTCTCTATTTCTATGGCTTCCCTGATGAGCTTTTTTCCGTAGTTCTTGGTGCGTAGGTATTACTTTTACATTCTTGAATCCATTTGTGTCGGTGTCGTGCATGTGTTCTGCCACCGCTGATTGCTCGTCCTTCTTAATCTTGCGTCCCTTCGTGTTCTTTTTATTCTTATATCGATGGCTTCTTCCTGTTTGTCCGATGTAGCACTGTCCGCATTGCATTTGTTCTCTTGTAGATACTTCTGAGCGCCCCTTGGGTATCTTATCCTTTGCGGTCAGTAGATACTGCTGGAATCGACGTTTGCAGTCCCGAAGCGTACTTGTACGTTACGTTTCTTCAAAATTCGGCCTACTTTTTCGGTGACTCCTTCTATGTAAGGTAAACACGCCATTCCTCTTCGTGGTTTGTAGTTGTCTCCAGTGTTGTCTTTCTTCTTAGTGGCTCTCCTTATGTCCGATGTCAGTGTAACCACCTTCTTTCTTTAGTGCTTTCTCCAAATGTAATCTTTTCACTGGTAAGATGTTGTCGTCACTGATGGTTTTCGGCTCTGGATAGCAATGTTTGTATTAATGTCTTCTTCTACATCGGATGATGGTGAGATCTTGCAATGCAGATATCTAATCGGGTGTGCGTCTTCTTTCTTAAATACTGGCGTGCTGTAGCATTCCCTCTTTTGTTTCTTAACCATAACATCCAGGAAAGGGAGATTTCCATTTTGTTGCTTTCTATATATTTTTTCCTTAATAAAAATGCTAAGGTCTATAATTTTCTAGATAAAACGAAACACCTTTTTTATAAACAAGTATTAATTAAGTATTTTTTAATAAGTTTCCGTGGGTAGTTTAATATTCCAGCTTTATTATTTTTTTACCCCATATATCCTAAATTAAATTTCTATTTAGAGTAACCTACGATTTTAACATCAATTAGAAATCAAATCAAATTAAACAAGTGATTTAATTAAAAAATTACCATTAATTGCATGTTATCTAATAGACATGCATATCATAGGCCGCTTTAAATAAAATTTAATTGAAGGCACTCTATGATTAATATAATAATATTTGCAATAATGTATGTAGGTTAAAATTCATAATTTTCAGAACCTCGATTGGGATCCTTTCAAAAACAAAGCAAGAAGAACTATCCCGTTCCAGCAAGTAAGACAGTTGAAAGAAAATCTTCAAGGAAAGATGTAACGACTCCATCGACAGCTAAAATTGAAGCAACGAAATCCGCAGACGTGAATAAACAAAATTCGGATATGCTGAAATCTCAGAGCAAGGCGAAACTGGAAACTTCGAATATAGCAAAAGATGATGCCAAACTTAAAGATGATGGCAAATTAAAAGAAACTACCCAACCAAAGGATGAGTCTAAATCAAAACGATGTAGTAAAAAGGCAAAGTAGATGGTTCCAAATCTCAAAACCGAGTTCACAATCTCAAGATGATCCCCAAACTTAAAGGATGATTCACAAGCGCGCAAAGACGAAGTCCCAATTACTATAAATTCCAGAAGCTATATCGACGATCATCGGAAAATCATTTAGATGTGATTCCAAAGGCAACAAAACATATTGGAAGTGATCAAAACCAAGAAGAAAAGACCGCCATCAAACGTAATCCCATTGACCATCCCAAACAATCTGAAGATGCAAATCAACACCAAGACCCTGTAGTGAAGCCAAACATCGGTAAGCCAGGATTCAAAGGGTTGAAGAAGATCATAGATGACACCCTAGGCGAAACCAAACCGTCTAAACCTTTAATCCCAGGCTTTAAGAAACCGGCAATTAATTCTTGCGGCACTCTTGCAACCAGAAGGCAGCTACATGACGCTGGTGAACGCATATCGAATTTACTAGGCAAACTAGAGCAACCTTATTTTAATTGTGGTATGTTGAATACTGAAATTGAGGCTATCAAGGGTATGCTTCAGCACGTCTTGATTCACACTCCTGTGGATGGCAAGCGTAAAGAAGTGGATCGAACGAAGATTATCGACCAAATCAAGGAGAGGCAAGCGAAGATTCATGCCAGGTTCGGTCATCGGGAAATTGGTAAACATGGACGATTGGGAGCACGTAAGGGTATTGGAAGGGAAGCATCTGTTGAGGATAAGTCAGAGGTTGAAGATCTGAGAGGTGGTAAAAGGGAAATAAAAAAATTGTGAGAATAAGAAAATAAGAATAAACTGTTTTTTTTTTATTATTATTAATTGAGTTTTAGTTACTATCCTGACCGTAGCAAAATTGTGGAGTTTTGTTTTTTCACTACTAAGAAGGGATGATCCTTTACCCAGAAAACTGAAATTTAGGGAAACGTACAACTACTTACTTACCCAATCAGAAAGTGGTTCAAAAATATTTCAAATAAAAAGGTGTGTGATAGTCGATATAAGGGCCAATTCTGTAACAAAACTGTTAAAATTAAAGGTATGTTATTTTTAACAGAGGCTAATCGTATTTCGCTATTCTGTAAAGAAAAGCCCGTTAAATATAACAGATATGCTGTTAATTTTGTTTAAAAACTCTAAATTTTAAACCCTACCTAAGAAGTAGCCTTTAAAACTAACAGTAAAAATGGCGAACATATTTGACGTCTGTTTCATATTATGATTGGCGAAGAAATAATAACGCTAGACGAGGTAAGATTAAATATAATATTACTAATAAATGATAAAAACTTGTTTTAGGAACAGATATCGCAGAATTTCAGCGAAGTATTAGAGATTTGTCAAATCCTTATGATTGCCAGAAAAAATTTTTATCAAATTAATTTCGATTGGACAAACATGCTTCTATAAGAATTAGTCAATGAACTGAGTAATTTTATGGAAGCAGAACCTAGAGCAACACATATACTAAACACATAAGGGTGCTGGCAACTTCTACATTTCTTGGGGCATGGTTACCAGTGTGTGGTGTGGTAGTTCTTATTCATTTGCTTTATCTCAACCATCAGTAAGTCGTTGTATTAGAGAAGTGACAGACCTATTGATAACAAATTTATTAAACCAATGGATTAAGTTTCCAAACACAAGGTAGAGTTTTAATGCACTCAAACAGGATTTACCGAAGAATTCCATTATTCAGAAATTTAGTAGGTGTAATAGATGGTACGCAATTCAATAATTGCCCCTCCACAACATCATCCAATTTATCCTGTGCCACCTTATTACTGTCGCAAAGGGTATTATAGCATAAATACACAGATTATATGTGATGCACAAAAAAAATTTTAATATGAATGCAAGGTTTCCGGGATCTGTACATGATAGTGCTATTTTGGACAAGTTCTACTGTTAGGAATATATTAAATTAATCAATTTGCAGCAGGTCAGGAAAACTATTATTTGGTGATAGTGGATATCCATTGGAACCATGTTACTCACACCATTCAATAATCCACAAGAAGGAGAACCAGAAGCTCGCTTTAACAATCATCTTTCTATGGCCAGAATAAAAGTTGAGCATACCATAGGCATTCTGAGTCACGGTTTCGTTGCTTACTAGGACATTAGAGCACTACATTACAACCCTATAAGGGCTGCAAAAATTATTTATTCATGTGGAATACTCCACAATATAGTAGCCACTTTAATGTTGAATTGCCTGAGGACATAAATATCATTCCAGACCAACAAGATGTCAATATAGCAGACAACAATAATTGGTTTTGCAATGGGTAGTGAAATCAGGAACAACATATTGCAAGAGAACTTTTTGAATTAATGTTTTTATTATTTCATTAGTATAATAAAAATTATGCAATTTCTGCTTTTTTATTATTGAACATTAAAACTCAAACATATTCTACATATTTTAAAATAATTAGCACAATAAATAACATCTTTGTATAAAAACAATATATATATTATTAAATAAATATATAAAATAAATCACACTCTGCTTGTTTAAATTAATAAAAAATAAATATATGTATATTTTCTATGTGTTCAACTTAATAATAAAAACCAAGTTAAAATATTTTTCTACATTATTAAAATTAATAATGGAAAAATATCGTATTCTCTCCGTTTTAAATAAATCAAAAAAAAAACATTCCTTTTCTCACAGGTTAAACAATCAAAATGTAATAGACAGTGCAGCAGACTGATGTTTTTATTTTTCTGGATTGCTTTTGCTAGTTGAGATAGACTGCTAGCTAGATTATTGTTTGAATTTGCTAAAATTTCCATACAATTTTGATGTATTTTGGTTAATCGTCCAATGGCAATGGTTACGTTTACTTCTTTTTGAACACATTGTAACCTCTGTCACATTCTCCCTATTTTCTACATTCTAGAAGCATTGTACTATAATATTGCTATTCTATAGCTATTAAATGCAGTTAGTTTTATTGTATTGCTTAAATACTTACAGTCTGTAATTCTGGTTCTTCGTTTAAAATTATGTAATCATCAGGTGTTGTATCAACTACAACGTTAAGCGGAGTATCAACTACAAAGTTAAGTAGAGCATTGGAAGGTCCCGCTGTTACTATACCAGCTTCTGGTATCTCAGGTGCCCCTAATATTACAATTTTCGAAAGTAATGATAGCATTCGCTCCTCCAAATCGTTTAGGGGCTTTGCTTTTACAGGACCACCTCCTGTACCTTGGTGATCATATGTAATAGCACGGGCTTTTCGTCTCACATTCGTTTTAAACTCATTTATTGCCTACGACAACAAAAAATGTAGCTAATACTTTATAAAACGCAATGCACTATTACATGTATACCTCTTTCCACTCCTTTAGGGTCTTTTTTGCACCGTCACTAGCATTTAATAAACTGACAAGTTCTTCCCACTTTTTATTTACTACATTGAACTCGGAGGGAGCATGTTTTGTATTTTTTATCATACTATCGTTCTTTCCGAAAAAATTCACAATTTTTCTTTTTGATTTTTTGTCATTCGACTTTTTCGTGACATTATTTATATATAGGTATGAATATTTTGTTTGGTTAAGGAATAGGAAACGTCAACGTATGCAAGTATGCAAGGAAACATATGGAGAAGAATGGAGTGAAGTAGCCGAACATACAAAACTGCTTGCATTATCCTAATTCATGTATTTATTATCCCTCATTAGGAACAGTAATCATTATTTTTAACCAGCACGTTAAAATCAGGTATTTTTCACAGAATACTTAAAATTGCTGTTTACGGAATACCACATACTGTAAAAACTTTTAGCAGTTCAAACGTTAGTTTTTCACATTTTAAAGGGACGTTAAATTAACGGTTGCCGTTACCAGAATTGGCCCTATACCCTACTAACTATATTAATGACCAAATAATACTTTACATGTTCATATTAAGAAACCATCATGAGGTTGCATTTAGATTACACACAGAGAAAAAAAATTAAATAATTCATAAATAAAATACAATTATCGTAAGTAAGAAAGTTCACTGGATAAAGGGAACAAAAAGCACAGATACTTAGCACTTAGAAAAAATAGACCTAAACACTTGATATAACAAGAAGCAAACTAATTTACTTACGGTTGCTTCATACCGGTAACTTATTGAAGTACTTATGATAATTAAACTAAGTAGTTGATAAAGCCAAAAGAATGTATATAGTTGCAGTAAGCAGAAGATTTGCCCTTGTCAAAGTAGGAAATGTATTGCTGTGAGTGAACTATTTATAAAGCTATACACCTCCATAATTAATACAAGCCATTATAAAACAACCTTGCATAATTATTTTTTATTTATTTATTTATTAACGGTTTTTGATAAATTGATAAAAAATCTGGTTTTGTCACATACTGTATACCCACTGTCGTTGGAAAAGAAAAACTCGTATTTTCAAAGAGGTATTCGGATTATATGTAGGAGAGGGGGCGTGTTTTGTTGCTAAGATACGCACTTTCTCGTTTAGATTTTAGATATCTCAGCGTAGGCAACAGCCCTACAGTTGCAAGTTAATGGAAAATAAAATTTGTATCGAGCTATCGGAACTTATAGTTAGGGGCAATTCAAAAGTTTCAATGCTGCAAAATTGTAAAAATAATTAATTTTACTATGAAGATCATAAAAGGGGGTGCCATCTATTATCGAGAGATTGTTAAGAGTGCCGCTTCAGATGGGTGGGGATTAGTAAGATCAAAAATGGCTACGACGCCGCTGCATTGTGCGGGCATCTATGTTTCAATGGCTTATCGAGTAATGGTTCGAAATCTTAAAACCAGATATACTCAGTTGAGTTGCCTATTTACATGGACTAGATTTTCTATTTCTTGTTACCGTCATGTCTTCGGAACAAAAGATACAGGTTTCATATGTAATTCAACGAAAGGGCAGCTAAGCCTGTCTCCTATCATATTCACCCAAATACAAGCTACTTTGTCGTTTTTACCACTCTCCCATTACTTACTAACACATGTGTTATTAGATTTATGTATATATATATTAAATAAAAAAACAAGTACATACAAAAATACAGTTTATTTTCTCTATAATTATTCTACTGATTTACATTCAAATTATATGAGGCGCAAACGTGACCAAACGTATTAAAATCGCGTTTTTTATGATCGTTCTCCTATGTAAATTAGTAAATAATGTTGTCCTCTTAGTCAATTTAGCATTAGAAAATCCATTTCGATCTAACGCATAAATCCTATTAGAAATACCCATAGCAAATAGTCAGTTAACAGCAAAGTTACTCGCCTTTGTATTATAAGAAGCCATGTAAGAACAAAAAATTCCTGTCGGAAGAGTTTGTATTATGTTGTTTTAATTATCTATAGCATGACATTCGTAAATAATGTCGCACTGTATTTACATTTAGCAATATAAGCAGAGTGGTATCCGTGAACGTACTCAACGTACGTCAGTGTGGAGTAAGGGCGTATTTAGATTTAGTTGTTGAATTCCCTTCGTAGATAGATTCCATTCTAGAGAACGTGTGTTGTTCGTCTGATTTGAGAGCCGTGACAAGTATTGCGTGATTTGAAAAGGAACAAAAGATTGCTAACATCGCTGAAAAGATGCAGCTGGGAGTCGAAGAAAATGCGTAAGTGTCTGAAAAACTGTTAGAAAATGAAGGTAAGAATAATTTAATAATTTTTTATTTCAATTCATGTATATACTAATTAAGTATTCGTTTTTTGCAGATATCGAGATAAAGATCCATTGCTTAAACAATTTAAAAGACCGTGCAAGCATTCAGGTAAAACTTAATTGTAATAATATTCAATTGTCTGACATCCAACTATTAAGAAAAAAAAATTATTCCACCGGCATTAAAGTAGACCAGGATGTGAAACTATCATATATGATAATCCACTGGCGCTGTTGAACGAAAACGTGCTACCAAACCAAATCCTCGAAAACGTTCTTTCAATACTCTTTACCATTTAACCCCTAAGTCAGGAACTAGATTCTACAAGGGTCTGCCTAAAGTTTTTAGTAAAAGCGCTAGGAATTACAGAGCGAAGAGTTAATACTGTATGTGAAAAGAAGAATGATTAGTATTGACCTAAACGAGCGCAGGGGTGGCGACCACGTATCCCATAAAACACGGAACAAGAAAACAAAAATATTCGAGTTTATAGGCAATTTAAGGGGGTGTGAAAGTCATTTTACTTCATGGTGGACAAAATCAAACGAACCCTTTTTTTCCTGCTACCCTAAATATTGCAAAATTATACA
>RXPK01002615.1:0-113529 GCA_004143645.1 Protaetia brevitarsis | reverse complement strand
ATTAGCTTTGAAGTGAACCAATTTTAGAATTTTATTATTTCGACAATAAGACTAATTGCCAGCTTAGTATAAAGTTATCTCAGCCCCTAATAAGCTCGTAATTACCGTTAGAAATAGTAACTTTAATCCTTGCGCTCTTAGAACTGGCGGAATTACATCTGAATTGCCACGCATCCGCTTTATTACAACAATAGCGTTTCTAGAGCTCTAATATTCCTTACACGTAATGTAGCAACATGTCAATTTATCTCTCATGGAGATATAAACGTATCTCCATGTTCGCCTCCGTGCAACTTGTCAATTCCAAGCTGTACCCCCCCTGTCTTAATCGCGGCGCATTCAATGATAACCGCGAGGTTCGTTCGGCTGTTCTGTCGGCCCATTTCATAAATCGTACGGCGACGCGGACCGAAACGCGTCGAGATTAGCCGACTGAAACCCTAATTATCATAAATCGGAACTGATAGCGACAACGATGACGTCCATTGGCGAAAAGAGGACAAGAGGAAGGAGGAGATGATGGGTAGTCTACGGTCGCCGAAGTTGTCGACTCCTGGAGACCGAAATACGGGGGCGCCGGGGCGACTGGCGCCTCCATTCTACGACGCTGTTTGTCGCGTTGGCCGCTTGCCCATATTTTCGGCATTGATTTTCCTCCGACCCGGTAAACAAGAGTAGGTCGAATTTTATTCTGATACCGAGGATATTTCCTGTTTATCTCTGCGGAAATACGTTGCGTATCAGTTTTCTTTATTGGGTTATTTGACGAATGGCGCGTGGACAAATGCCGAGTGAGTCCATCTCATTAATTCAGGTATTTATGGTACAGTGCTGGAGAAAAAATCAATTTCAATTATCAGCCAAGAATTGTAACTAAATAAATTAGTTGTACCTGCGTTTGGCAACCAACAATTTAATCGTTTTTTTTTCTTTCAATTAAACTAATTGCAGCTGAAATTTGCAACTACAACTTTTTGTTGGAAAACGCTTGCACACCTAAACCAACAACTAATTTATGTCTTAATCTCGCAAGTCATCTCTCTGGATTGCGTGTGACATACCAATTTCAAATCCAAATCCTCGACTACAATATTGGATTGAGTCTTGTTGCTTTGAGTATATCAGATGCCCCACCTTATTTAGACTTCTTTAAAAGAAAGTCACTCTTTCAGAAAGTTGTATTTCTAAACTTAAAGTACTTGGTTTGGAAAAGGTAAAATTTATTTTTCTAATAGATTCATCATCGTTTGATCATAATTTTAATATAATTTCAAAAAACAAAAGGTTGAATGGTTCCCAAATAAATCTTAAAGTATGTATTGTAGTGGTTGCATAAATTGATATTATTTATTTGTACCGTTATCAGTTTTACTTTTATCTGTTTTAAAATAATAAAAATGATATAACAAAAAGGATATAAAATGTTGCAGTAAACAGTCAGAAGACCCCTGCGTTTGGCAAGTTTCTTCAAGGCATTCAAAGCAAGTTTCTTCAAGGCATTTTCCTTTAGAATTTTCCCTTCAGAGTAAAGATGATGAGTAGTGAAATACCTACACATGGAAATCAAATATTAGAATTTGAATATTATATATTCACAAAGATTTTGACAGATCAAAGTTGAATCAAGTTTCAGTTCGAAGGAATATATTTTTTTACAGTGTACTTATTTTTGCTTAAATTTAGTTTAATAATTTCATTGATATGTCAACAAGAAGACAGGGAAAATTGCTGGAATTCGGTTTTGTCAAAAATTGACGTGTATGCAAGGTTGCATACTCATTGTACAGTTAATATTTTAAGATTGTTAATTAAGTATAGTAATTTATTCTGTAAAATTCAAAATGTATTTTTCCCATGATGTACACACCCCTACCTTTATTTTATAATGAATGTAAGGTGATTCCATAATTTTGCAATATTTTCTTTTGAATTTAGTTTATAAATTTCTTCAAAATTATTTAACCGGTGTTGATTTATTATTATTTTTTCATTTCTTTGGGTTTTACGGTTTTTAATTTATTTATGAAGATGTTCTTTACGTTTCGGAATTATATTTTTTCATATTTTATCATTAGTATATGTTTGTTTGTTGACCTGTAAATGTACTAGCCTGTTTTTTACAATTTTAAGTTTTAAATGTAATTAAAAATTCTATTGACAACACCACAAAGGTGAAAAAATGAAAATAACTAATGATAAAATGTGAAAAAGGAAAAAATATAATTCCGAAACGTAAAGAACATCTTTATTATTAAATAAAAAACCGGAATACCCAAAGAAATGAAAAAAATAACAATTTAGTATAAACATTTCGTAGTTCATTTGTTCACATGAACATTTTCATATATTAAATATTCAATATTCCCCTCACATCAGTGAAATGAATAGACTTTTCTGAGGTAGTTTGCAACCCCTGTGAAAACAATCGCTATCGATGTCTGTTAGAAAATTTCAATTCGAAAAGATTCACTAACGAACCTCTGTGAGAGACGGACATGCCTCGAGTTATTTTATAAAATTTAACGGCTATTTTGATAAATTCCCATTTATTCCAAATTCCAATCTAAAATTTGATTATCTAATTGTTGAACAAAGTTTATTATATTAATTTTATCCACATATTACCACATAATTGTAGGGTAAATTAAATGGGGGGGTGAAGCAGCAAAAGTAAATGAAATTACAGTTACTTCTTGGTTATCAGACTTTGAAATTATTACATGTGCTTGTTGCAAATTATAAAAATGAGAAATCCTGTCGAATAAATAGGTACGCAACAAATTATACGTATAAACGATAAACCGCAGCCCTAGTAAAAGCTATAGTCCATTCTAAATGCGCTCGCCACATACATTTTCGCATAGGTCGTTAACTTTTATTGGTAGGAACTGTACATATGTGTAAATTGTTTAATACGTACTTCTTTAACACGTTAACAAGTTTGTGCCATTGTGGTGAAAGGTTGGGTATAAATCGACCTACGTAGGTAATTAGACCTAAGAATCTTTGCAAATCTTTCTTATTACCTGGACTTGGCATTTCTCTAATTGCTTTTACTTTGATATCAGCGACAAATACACCGTTCTCATTTAATGTATGGCCCAAATATTTAATTTCCGTTACTCCAAATAAACATTTTGAAGAATTAAATTTAATATTCTTTCTTGTGCTATCTTTAGTACCTGCTCCAATCTTACATCCTGCTCTTCCTTTGTTTTACCATATATAAGAATGTCATCAATGTAAATCTCGACACCCACTATATTAAAAATTTCCTCCAGCCGTTCCTGGAAAACATCACTCGCTGTTTTGATGCCAAAGGGCATTCTCTTAAATTTGAAGCGTCCATAAGGCGTCCCAAATGCACACAAATTACTGCCACGCTCAGTAAGTGGAATGTTCCAGAAACCGCTAGTAGCGTCTAGCGTACTAAAGATTTTTGCACCCTTTAATTTACTTGAAATTTCTTCAATTGTTGGCATTTTATACACCTGACGTTTAATTATTAACCTTATTTAGATCTTTCGGATCCAGACAAATTCTTAACGAGCCATTTGGTTCACGAACAATAACAAAAGAACTAAGCCATTCCGATCCACCCTGTATACGCTCTATTATCTCTAAATTCTCTAACTTTTTTTTTGAAATTCATCTCGTAACGCGAAAGGAACATTGCGAACAGGTCTAGAAACAGGAATCCGCGTTTTCAATTAGCTCAATATCGTATGCCGTTCCCAGTTTTCCAATTCCCTTAAATACTTCCTCATATTTTTCAAATAATTCGTCATGATTACTTTCACTAACACTTTGAATTCTATCAACTAAACCAAGCGTGTCATAAGTCTGAAAGCCTAATATTGTATTATAATTACCTTCAGTTACATAGAAGTAAATATTGTATTCTTTATTTCTGAATATACATTTAACATTAGTCTTTCCTAAAATTGGTATAATTTGATCGGTGTAATTGTACAACCTGTCCTTACTAGCACAAATATTACTACTTAAACCTAATTCTTACTTAAAATATGTGATGAGCGTGATGTGTTTGAAAACGGACTGAAAAATTTTAACGTGTTTTTCGTTTTATTTGTGCATTGTCCTTGTTTTATTTTATTTAAAATATTTTATTATTAATGTTTAATACTACAACTTTGAATGACGTAGCTCTTAGTTCCTTTTAAGACGTACTGTTGTCCAGATGATGGCTTAAGCCGAAACCGGTAGACAGAGAAGTTTAAAAATAAATGATTGGAAAGAACACTTAATTATATTATTACTAATTCCACCACCAATCTAAAACTTTCAATAAGTATACAGAAATATTTGTTTAATTTAAGGAAATCTTTTCATCTGTGCATTAATCAAGTCGCGGGGGATAAAAATAACCAGTGATATCTAATGTAATTTCGCAAGCATTTTGTTTTTAATATACATTGAAATAATACCAATAACATAAAACAATTTATTCCAATCATTTGAATCTTGAGATTGTAACTATCATTCAAGTAATATTTTGATCCTCCTCTACAGCATAATTGCGCACTCAACAACTGACACAACTCCACAAGTTCCGTAACTTACCAAATTCCACCTTAAGGTACTCCACTACAGTTTGAAATTCACCCTAAAGCACTCACCACCACCCCATCTCTTATCGTGTGATTGCCGCACGACCACGAATGCGCCATAACTCGAAGTCAAAGCTCATAATTTCCTTTTCGCCTCTATCTATGCCATTCCGCCCCTCTCCTCCCCACCCCACGCGACTATCCGGCAACCGTAACCGACCAGCTATCGATTGCCCGAAGATAAAAGGATGGCAAATGTAAAGGCCCCTCGATACAGGCCATTACTTCCACGCATGTAAAAGCTTTTATATCTATTACGTTCCGATACTGGGCGTGTGCTCTGAAACAGGGAGCGTGTTAAAAAAGCTTACGGTTCGTTTTTATGTCGCCGGTCAGTAGTTAAAAAGTCGACATCCGTTACGGGGAGGCCAAATTGTGGGCGAGAAAATAAAACAGTCCCAGAGCGGTACTGCCGCGGAATTGTCCTGCGATAATTTCGTGAATAAGGCAGCGTGGCGCGGTGCGGTTCGTCCTCGTCCGCAGAATTATATTCGCCGAGGCAATAAAATTTTCTCATAGACATAAAAGCGTATAAAAGAACAATCCCCATATTACCATGTGTATCGCATAAGGAAGCATTCGAAAAGCCCCATTTACAACGAAACGGGGTCGCGTCCTTCGGAATAGAAGCACTAACTCATGCCGTCTCCTCGAAGAATAATGAAAATTAACAACCGGCCATAAATCTATGCACTCCGCTATTTTATTCTTCACGGTTCATATATACCGGGTCGGACGATAAACATGTAAATACTGTATCTGAGTAGTTAAGAGAAAAGATCAAGTGCATTCGTCGGCTGTAATACGTCGAAAATTTACGAGGATTGCTCGTAAATTCGACCTGAAAATTGGTGCGCTTGCGAACAGGATCGTATTATGCACTGCATTTATGCATACAATTAAACTTTTATTGTGTCTTCCGTAACGGCGTGGCTTCCGAGATTGTGTGAATAAAGATTTAACAGTATCGTATATTCAAAATGAAGAATGCAAGAGGCTACAAACTTGTAGGATTGAGTCATGCGTCTTATAAGACATGAAAGAAGCAATATTCCGCTATCAGAACAAAAAAAAAAATACACATTTCATTTAAATATTTTTCATAATAAAAATAATTGGTACCGTGGCCAAAAATATTTAATGTATGCAGTTCCAAATGCATTATTGTAGATTCTACACCGGATATAACCCACGTAGATCAGATAACTTGTATTTTGAGGTTTTAGATAAAAATGAAAATAGGAAGGAACGATTTCTTTATCCTGCTTGGTTTTAAGTAAAAAATATTATACTTTCCTAAGAAAATGGTATTAAAAAATGAATAACATTTTATACGGTTGATTTACAGTTTTGTAAATCATTTTTAAAATTGTTTAATGTAACTGTGCTTGTATTCCGTCGCAAATAACATGGTTATCACATTAGCTATACTAATTATTGGCATTGTACCAAACTGAAATTCTATGCAACACAAGATATAGTATTAGTATCATTTGAAACGTCAATGTCTACACATGTACCTTCCAATCGTCTACGTGACTTTTCGTAGGTTTATGTTTAATTACAGATTTGAAGATGATGTATGCCTTTCTACGAAATGTTATTGTTTAATATATTACTCTATAAATGCTCAGTCTGATGTAATTGATCGTATATACACAGAGCGTCAACTATAGATTAAATAAATCTTTAGGAGCACTTTTCTGAGGATATAGTAATAGAAGAATGAACGACATTTCAATAAAAAAATATGTAAAATATAAATGAACTCATTTAGTAAATGCATTTGACAATTTTTTAGTATTTGATGTTGAATGTTTCTTATTATTTTTTAATTATTGTTATTATTTTTCTGAATTTTTTATACACCGTCGTTTTATACGTAAAAGCGCGAGTACCCCCTCCGTATTATTAGCTTCTTGCGAAGACGGATTACGTCATCTTTCGGACTATGTAATCTGATGCAAATTATATTAAAAAAGTGGTTTAATATCTGTTATAATTTCGGAAATATTATATTATTTTATATTATAAAAATTGAAAAATCGTGCAAACATTGGAAGGAATTACAGCCCTAAATTAGGGTATAGGCAGAAAAAAAACGTGTAATGCTTATATATATATTATATATATAAATATATATATATATATATATATATTAGATTAGAGATAAAACGGAAAAATTCAGCTACTGATTCTGATGTTCAATATGTTGATGAAATAAATCAAATTACTTGTTCCGAAATGAAACAAGAATTAGGTTTCAATAATTTATAATTTAATTACGTTTCGGGACCTTTGCAAATTCGCCCCTTCTTCAGACCTAAATGATGGAAAATTACAATTTTACAAAACTTATTAACTAAAAATAATGAAAGGGAACTTACAGTCGCCCAAAAATTACGGTACTAGAAACAAAATGATGGCCTCATATCCGAACTGACGAAGTTAAAATTTTTGTCTTGAATAGCTAACATTGGTCTTCTAATTAAAAACTCGGACAACACCAAATAACACACATTAAAATTGAAGTAGAGATAAAATTTAATGTAAAAGGGGACAAAACTACAATTAAAGCTGAAGAGGCCAAACAGCCCGAGATGGAGAAGAGACTGCGGAAAATCTTTTTGTTTAATAGTTTAAAATTTTGACAGAAAATGTTTAAATGTAGAAGTATATACGGCGGACTCATAAAGTCGCAGTACCAGACATAAATTTTAAGTTATATTTTAATTTTTCAATTTGTATTAAATTTTTGTAATTTTAACTGTATTTTGTGTTTGTTCTTTGAATTTAGATTGTTTTTTATTTTGTATATTGCTAACTTTCCAAAAATACCCTTTTATTGTAGTTATTCTCGTAACAAAGCCTTAATTAAATATAAATTATTGAAACCTAATTCTTGTTTCATTTCGGAACAAGTAATTTGATTTATTTCATTTATATATATATATATATATATAATATACGCGTTGCGTTTATACACAGTTACCACGAGGGGCACTGAGGAGCTTTGGAAAAGCGAAACACGTGTCTGTCCATATGGTAATTGTGTGATACATTTTTCTGCAGTTTACTGATTATTAAGTGCGCAACAGCGCAAATTTAGGGCTTAAAAGTCAACCTACATTAATTAGTTTCGAATGAAACAAAATTGTAGGTCAAATTGACAAATTAGCAAAATCTTCGCAAATATTAAGAGTTTAATAACTTAATACTCTCATTCAATACATTTTCCACTATATATATATATATATATATATAATATATATATATATATATATATATATATATATTTAGAGAATTAATAATGATTATTAACAAAAATAAACGTTTAAAATAACCAAACTTTTCTATTAATAACATAACAAATAATGAAATATTTTCAAACGCATACTAAATGATTTCATTTACATTTTATATGTTTTTATAAATAAAATTTAATTCATTTATTCTTCTACTACTATTTCCTACGAAAAGTGCATATACAAACGGGACAGGATTTTTTGTCACATAATAATAATTCGGTTTTTTGCCTCATAATTAGCAAGGCTGTCGTTTTTCTGCAAAGTATGCTACTAATAAAATTAAGAAGAGACTCAAAAAAAATTAACGATATAACCAGATAGGTGATAATAGATATTTTCTATTTACAAACCAATATAAGGTGTGTTTATTAGAAGAAATATATTGATGAATCGTAACAATAAGAATTATTGAAATTAACTTAAATTAAAAGCGATGTTTTATTGACTATCATCGGCCAATAAAACGTCAATATTCGTTTTTTTTTTAATGATGCGTCGAAATTTAGATACATTGAGAGAGAAAATTCCTTGAAAAACGGTTTAACTAATTAAACTGATGAACGTAACACAGTAACACATTAAAATGTATATATGTAAAGGAAAAGGCCCTTTTTCGGCCGTTTTATGTTCTCCAATGTCTTCGATAGATGTGATATTTTTACATACATACATTTTAATGTTAACGGCCATCACTTTAATTAGTTAAACTGTTTTTCAAGGAATTTCTTCTCTGAATGTATCTAAATTTGGACGAATCATTTTAGAGAAAAAAAAAACGAATATTGTTTTATTGCCCGATGATGGTAATTACAGAAACATGTCGCAATAGGATTTTAAATAAAAGAGGATTGGAACACGAATTTTCGCTTTTAATTTAATTTAATTTCAATTTACATACACCAATCCTCTGTGATACTATACACTAATAAGAATTATCCTATCTAACAATCTTGTTTCTTTTTTTTAATTGAATGAAAAGACCAGTTATTTAATTTAAGGGCATATTATGAACAAATTCTTTCATTACAAGTATATGCGTATTCGAATGTAAACTGTGAGAGACTTACTTTACTTTACTTTGAAACAAGTAATGTACAGTTATGGCCAAATGTTATAGCATCCTTGGTGAAACCAATTAATTTTTTGTTTTTGAATTTCCTGTACAGCAGATACCGGAAGGGTCTCTATAATCGTTTTTTTTATTTTACAATATTTTTTTATAAATACTTTCTGTTGGTTTCTATATTTTTATGCACTTTTAGCAATTAACAAATTATTAATATTCTTTAATAAGAAAAACTACTTATAAAATATTTAGGCTACTAGTATAAATGCCCACGGACAGTATGGCACTCGAGATTATCTTCACTGAAAAGGTGAGAATCTCCATACCGGCAGAAACCAGGATATCACTACGTATATCACTGTTTTGGTGACTGGTTCACGGACGGATCCAAATCTACCAAGGGCACAGGAGCCGGTATGTGTGGGCAGCCCCATAATCAAAGGATATTCATAATCCTGGAGAAGCATGCGACGGTTTGCCAGGCAAAGGTATTCACCCTTACAGTCTGCGCAGAAATGATTGCAAAGAAGGGCTGTATGAGGATGAAAATAATTATAATGACTGACAGCCATGCTGCTATCAAGGCAGTACCCAACCCTGTAACTACGTCAAAACTAGTTAGAGACTGCAAACAATTCCTCAATGCACTGGCACGAGACTGCACGGTGTCTCTGATGTGGGTGCAAGGATATAAGGATATAAAGAGCAATATTGTAGCCGACGAACTAGTTAAGGGGCCTCTAAAAGACACTTCATAGATCCAAAGCCCGTATTTGGAATCACCAAGGACTCTGCTAAAAGGAAGATTTGGATCTGGTTAGATAAAGAGAGTACAAAGAAATAGAGGTCGACTGCAGGTCAACTCTATACCAAAGCGCTAATAGAGGATGGGGATGCTAAATTCTTTGATAACCTACTCAGACGTAGCAAGAGAGAAGCTAAAACCATTACTGGGCTGGCAGCTGGATACGGTCGCCTAAAAAAGCATCTATACAATACAGGTCGAGTAAGCGAACCGTGGTACAGAAGATGCGAACTATAGGAGGAGACGAGTTTACATGTAATCTGCACAGGTGAGGAATTGAAAGTACTCAGGCAGAAATATTTCGAGAAGGATCTATTGGAACCCTCGAGGGTGCTCAAGTTTCCACTGAGCAAGATACTGGGCTTTATAGAGAACACCAACCTGCTCAAGTAGAAGTAAGAGATTTAATAGGGACGGTACAATGAGCACCCAGCTCAAGTGTCTGGATTAATTTAAAAAAAAAAAAGCTGCGAGTATTTTTTACTAATTTTACATTTACATTTACATTACATTTATATTGCAGAACATTACAATGTTTCAGATGTTGGTCCCTAAATTATTTTGTACACAGTATCTATCACATTTATTTGGTTATGATGTTAATTTTATTCTGATTATTAGCACAAATTCTAAGGTGCCTATAACATTTAGCGGTAACTGTACTTAAATAAAATAATTTCTTAAAAATCCTTTTTATTAGTGAATCGATTACTCAATGGAAAACATGAAAAATAATAGAAGTACAACAAAGTGCCAGTAGCAGTGCTACTTTATTGCTTCACTAGTATAAATAACAAAATCCTTATAATGCATCGACATCACAGTATTCTTTCTCCCATTTGTTATTGATATTTGACCATGTGGCCAAATAAAGAACTAGACGTTATCAACCAGCGCGAAAAGTGATACATTGACAACGGCAGGACAATAGAAAGCTATTTCTATTGTCCTGAATTGAATAGATGGGGAAAGGTTACTTTAACAAAAATGTAGTACAGGGAGAGTATATAACAAAAGGTTATATGATCAGCAGCTATTACTGCAATTTTCTAAAAGGTTAAGTTGAGACGATGGTAACAGGTGTTATTTATAGATCAAATACACTGAGGAATGCGTTAGAGTTAAACGATATATGTATACTTCATAGGATAAAGTGAAGCCTAGATTAGAGAGGTGTTTAACGTCACAATGGAACAGAAAAATGAAGAGAAAGTGTTTTCGAACGAAGATTTACAGCGATTAAGTACTCGCAAGCATGTTTTATGTTTTATTCTATTTTAAATACTTAATTTATTAATTATTTGCAGTTTTAAATCATTTTTCACAACATAAGACTTTAAAACATCTTTTTGATACATTCGTGTATTCCGGTAAAGTTGACTTAAAGTATAAATGGTCTCCATCAAATTTGTAAAACCTCCTTTTATCTATTTGAAAGTAATTTCAACAATGTTTATACAAATCGCTATATAACTGCTATCATATAATAGAAATTGCTGTTGATACTATAAAACAGATTACAGCGCAACTCCATACAAACTGAAATCCCGAAGGAAACATTTAACATTCTCTCGCTTCTGGTTACGGGTAAACATTACTCGATTCAACTTATCCGTATAATAAACTACTTCGTCGATTTAATGTCGAGAGACGTGACGCTTTAATACCTTCCCCCACGCGAAAATATTTCGCGATCGTTCCTCTGTAGATTCTCCACACGTACGGAGGCGAGACCGGATTAACTTATTAATACGACGTAATTATATTCACCGCAGATAAGGAAAGTGTCAATTGCTTAAAGTTAGCGGATCATTTGCATAAGTCGCGCTCTGTACAGTCACAACGATCCACAGCGTGATCGTGTGCTCTCTCCTATCTGCCTTGTAGAATGTTTGAACGTCGATTTGTTCCAATTTAGCGTCGCTTCATAGTTTCGATTAAAATTGGAAAAGAATCCAAAAGACATAGATAGATAGACTATATTTTAAAGAAAAAGAACTGAATGTAATACAACTTATATGTACAACAGGTGACAAATCGCAAAAGCAAATAACTTTATGAGTAAACCAATGTCTGCCGAATTCGAATTATGTACCTCAAGGAGGAACTCTTCCACCAATCCTCTATATAGCTTTCGCTATTCTGCCAATGGGAGTTAAATCGTGTATATTCCCGTAACAAAATGGATACCAACGCAGCAAAGTAATAAATGCCTCAATTTTAACCACTCATTGCACGACAAACGTTATTAACTCTGACAAATGTCTTAATTATCTGTATACAGGGTGTATCAAATAAAAAAGTAAATATTGCTTGGGTGTTAACTACACGACATATAAAGCATAAACCCACCGAAACCGGATTTCATGATTAAAGAATAAAAAAAAGTAAAATATAGAGCCAAAAATTCTTTAGTCCGGGCCTGATGCAAGGAAACGTCATGTTAAGCACCCGCTAAACGTGGTATTATGTATAAATACATTGCACTCATTTAGTATTATTCTTAATGGTATGCCGTAAGTTCATTTAACGTCATTCTGAATAAATAAAGGCCCTTGTAAAAATAGCAAAACTGAGGCATTTTAAATTTCTTCTTTTCATGAAATAAACATTCCTCTTTTGTTAAGAACATTCTACGTAAGTCTACAAAGTATTATTTTTAATATCCTGATAAGACGTTCGAGTTTCACCGGATATGCGATTTCAGTAGTTACAAAAAACGTAAATATTTTTCTTTTGCCTTGTCGAATCGAGAGTTAGTTGTTAATAAACGGTACCACATGAATCTGAGTTATTTCTTTTGGATTTATTTAATCATATAACGCAAAATGAATTGAATCGAATTACACAGAAATAAATGTAGATACAGAAAATTTGCAAACACGCCTTTTTACTGTGATATCGCGCGAAAATGAATCTATACATTCCCGTGCTTTTGCCGATGCATCAAGCTTCGATTTTCTTTATTTGAAATCATGATGGTCCTGAAAAGGATCGTTTTTTCGAGACGGGAAGAATTTAAATAAAATATTTGAAGTGGCTTGCACTCCAAGCGGCGATCCACACAAAACTAACAGCGGCAATGGCTGAGTGATAGTGGTATGTGGGGGTATACTCGGGACAGCATTTAGGTTGGGCACAGGTGCGGCTCTAGCCCACAGCATTTATAAAATATTTTTTTCTCGTTAATGCTTACAGATAGACCCCCTCTGCATTAAGATTTTTTGATCGTATATGATTACAGCTGCTACATATTATTATATTTAACTCTATATCTGATACACCCTGTATATATTGGCGTACTATTGCTAACTTTGTTAATATTGCAGCTATGATGTTGGTTAAATTATCAAAGATGTAGGATTTTTTACGCTGATTACAATTATATAATCAGAAAAACAATCGAAAATCTCGTTTACGAGATATAAAGATAAGTTTGCTTTTTTAAATAGACCACCCTGTATATTTTATCACCAATTGATATAAAATCAGTTTCCGCATGCAATATTGTTATAATAATATAACCTTAAAATGAAAAACAAAGAACTACGACTCATATAATGATAGATTCAATTTAACAGCCAAAACTTTTGGTGCGATTTTCACTGCTGTTCTGATTACACGGTTGTAATGAATAACAAATACAGTGAAACTTTGTAGTCTGTGGAGCTTGTAAAGACAGCACAGGAATAAAATGAGCTAAGACGATAAAAGAAGAATAAGAGAACATGTCGTATATTCAGCTTTTCGAGGTTAATTGATTATCAAAATAATATTTCGCTTGGAAGCGAACTTTTGTTAACAAGGACTTATGCAAATCTGAAAAAGAAATTAGGATTCACGAAGTTACAATCCATTAACGAAGTTTTCTTTTTAAACTAATTTGAATTTAGATATCTAAATTTTTTTGCAAAGATGGAATTAACAATTCAATTTGGAAAAAGTAAAAGAATAATCAATACAGTACAAAGCATGTGAATCAGGGGATAAGATCATAATAAGAAAAATTTCATTCAATATCTGATTGGTTATTGTAATCATGTGGTAAATTAGTTCATTGTGCTGAAGTGATAGCGTAGTATGCGCTTAAAAAACTACATTATCGACGTCACGTTGATTGATAAATTAACTCATAAGGCCTCATCCACCTGTGCATAAACATTTTAGCCAAACCAGCCACAACAACTTCTAAATTTGTTGGAGCATTTCAATGTGCTTTCTAATATTGAATGGTCTGAACGATATACGTAGACCAACATGCAACTATTTTAAGCCTCAAATAACTTTAAATATCTCCAGAACTTCAGAACGTCTTCAGTTTGACCCAACGCATTGCTGTGTGCTGATTGATTTAAAAGAAATTGCAGAATAAATTAAACATGAAAAAGAAAAATTAAATTAGCTGACTCAACGGGTAAAATTTTAAAAGGGCGCAAAAGAACAATTAACCTCAGAGTTACCCTCGCGAGTTAAAACTTGAATCTAACCACGAAAAGTAAATAGTGAGTGAATGAAATCTGACTTTCTTAATTACCCGAAAAAATTGAAAAGGTTTAATTTAAAATAAAACAACAGAATTTTCAACCCAAAGAAGCTAATTAACAAACAAATTTTATTATTCAAAAAGGGTTAAATTACAGATAGTGCAGAAAAAAACCGTGAACTGAAGGTTCTGGCCTAAAATAAAAACTGCACATGATTCTAAATTACAATAGGACAATGCTATTTCCTATACAAAGCAAAAGATTAGTTTGTTCAGGAAGATAATCCTGAATTTATCAATATCAATCCACAAATTAAAACAAACTAAATTAAGCGTGGACAATTTCTAGTAAATAACAAGAATGGAAAACGAAATGCAAGCACAATGCTTCTACTCACCCGAACGAGGTGATTAATAAAATAAAAATGAATCAGCAAAATAGAAAAACGGAAAAATTAACTCTTTAAACTAAAATGAGAAACTTACAAGTAAAATACATCTCCCGAACAAAAATAATAAATGATCTTATATCTATAATGTGCACACATCGATATATTAACAATTATTGCAAAATGAATTCCTTGATGGACAAAATTTTTTAAAGAAACGAAACGAAATTTACTAAAATCAAAATGGATTACAAAATGGTAACAATGATTTACAAAAATACGTCTACTCACGTTAACAGTCGACCAAGGAACTCTAGAACAAACTTCTACAACGCAGCCGTATAACGATACGAACAACGCAAACGCACAAATCACCTACAAAATCTACTAGAAAACGCATTGAATCAAACTAGCTAACGCTAAACATTTAAATGAATGGAATTAATTTAAAGAAACTTAACACTAAATAAATTAAATCAAATAATAAAACTCTTTAACTTAATCTAAACAAAATAAAATCTAAATTTGTGAAAATTCTCTCGGTACATTGATAAATGACTGAACAGAGTAATCAAGACAAAATCTATGCAACTTAAAATACACTCGCGAAAGACGGGATGGCTGCCCATAGCAGTATGTTTATGCAGATGTGGACAAGGCTTAACGCAATTCTTGGTGATTGTTTGAGCAGGCGTGTCTATGCCACCCACGCTGTTTTATGTTGGAGATTATTATTGTTATTACTAGAGTTGTGGTTATTTTCATTATGATTAGTACAGAGCTTCAGTGGCATTTGTTTTTATTGTATTAACTGTCCTTGCTACTCAGAATCTCGACTAGAAAAATCACACCTAACTGTAAAATTTAAGCTTGACCTGACCGAAGGAAATAAATAAGAAATCAGTAATCTACGCCCTAGATAGTCTTAGACAATACAAAAAGCTGCAGATTTTTTTAAAGGAAGATTTTGTAGTAACGTGTAATAAGCATCCACGAATTTCCAAATTAATTTACTACCAAGATTTTTTATCACTAATATATAATTGCTTAGATAATCAACTACTTTCTTTAGGCCTTTTTATTGATTTATCAAAGGCATTCAATTGCATAAACCATAAATATCTCCTACATAAACTAGAGCGGATTGGAATTAGAGGAACAGTACACAGTTGGTTTCAGTCTTATTTATTAAACAGATACAACAAAACGCGTTATTGTGATAAATATTCTCAGAAAATTGAGTTATAATTTGGAATTCCACAAGGATCATCCTTAAGTCCCACCTTATTCATTGTGTACATTAATGACCTATTAACATATTTACATAATATTAATTTTCAAATTATTAACTACGCTGGTGATATAAATGTTATTGTAAGTGGGAAGACAATAGAGGAAGTTACCCAAAAAATTAACTATATTTACTCCAACATCTTAAAATGGGCTGAAGATAATCAACTTATAGTAAATCAGAACAAAACTGCCTGCGTCTTGTTTTGTAGTGATCGAAGCGGTTGTAATCACACTATTATTGATTTAAATAATACAGAACTTTTTTTTTCCATGGGCGGGTGTAAAACCCGAGGAAGGCAGCTCGGCCAGAGAGACCTATTGTGCCCCCATGTCCATATTTAGCCCTCTCGCTCAGGTTGCACCCTATCAAAGAAGTTCGCAATCTGGCTGAGAGTTAATTTGTCAACTCTGGGTTCGTCCAACCGATCGACGCCAAAGTGCCTCTGCCTCTCCCCATCCACTGCCGAGCAGTTGAGAAGAAGGTGAGCAGGAGTTTCCTCCGCCCCCCCCCACACCTCCTGCACAGGGGAGAGTCCACCAGCCCCATGCGGTGCCTGTGTTTATTTAGTGCGCAGTGTCCAGTTAAGATTCCTGTGAGTAATCTCAATCTGTTCCTGCTCATAAAGACTGCTTTACGGAGTCTTTCCTGATAAGGATGGAGTCCTAGGGATTTGCAGTGTCTAGCGCCGGCAAGTCTATTCCACAGGGAACAGTGCCTAGCAGCAAGTTGGGACCTTACAAACGTTTTGATCGCCCCATACGAGCTGCCACACGTCGGTTCTGGACCCACGAACGGCACCTCGCTGGCGCCCCCAGCTAACGTGTCAGCGATTTCATTGCCTCTGATCCCAGAGTGACCTGGCACCCATCTCAATGTAACGTTAAGATGTTCCGCCAGCTGTTTGAGTATTCTGTGGCACCCCAGTACCACCTCAGAGTCAAATCTGACAGCCCGCAAAGCTTTGAGGGCAGCTTGGCTGTCGGAGATGATTTCAATCGTTCCATTTTTGCGTGGGCAGTTTGAGATGCCCTCAGCACAAGTCTGAATGGCAATGATTTCGGATTGGAAGACGGTGGGGGAGGTCCCTAGGCTGAAAGCTTCCCCGTCCCGCTCGCCGTCCCTCCAGATTCCAATGCCCGTGCCATTACACGTTTTCGAGGCATCGACGAACCAACGGGATATACCTCGATTTGGTTTGCCGATGTATGCAATTGCAGTTTCTCTGCTGGAGATATCTACCCTGTATCCCCCAGAGAAGCTGAAAACGGGCGAGATCTTATCTGCCTTTACGGACAGTGGTACTGTTTGTTCGATGTAGTTGAAGATACTGGTATGATCTCCGACTTTGCCGGAGAAGCCCTTGCATCCACTACATTTTGCTCTGTAGGCCCCTAGGACTGCCTCAGACCACAGCACCAACTGCAGCGGGGGAAGCCCAAGCATGGTCTCCATAGCAGCAGTCGGCGCTGAGGACATGGCTCCCGTGATCCTCACACAGGCAATCCTCTAGACTTTGCTAAGCGCACTTATAGCATAGCCTAGATTTATGCTTTATGCCACCAGACCAGCGAGGCGTAAGTTATAGAGAGTACTATGACCTTCGTGTACAACCAGTGTACCATTGAAGGCTTTAGCCCCCACGCTTTACCGAACATACCTCTGCAGGCCCAGAAGTTCCTGATGGCTTTGTTCGTCACATGTTCTAGGTGTGATTGGTACAGCAGTTTAGCGTCCAAGATAACACCCAGGTATTTAACCTCGGTTGATACGAGTATTTTGGAGCCGAATATAGTGGGACACTGGAGATTGGAGAGTTTCCTCCTCCAAGTGAACGGAACCATAGTCGTTTTACTGGAGTTGACATTGAGAGCCTCTCTTGTACACCACCTCTCTACAAGCCTGAGCGCGACCTGCATCCTCTCGGATACTACGCCCCCAAATTTCCCGCAGACAAGAATGGTGATGTCATCGGCGTAGCCCTGCGCATGGATACAGAACTTAGTTTATCTAAATCTGCCAAAATACTAGGTTTGTTTATTGATCAGCATGTTAAATGACAAGAACATATAGATTATCTAGCAAGTAAATTAGCAAAAGTTTCTTTTGCTTCAAGATCCTTAAAAAACTCTTGCACGTTGGAAATTTTAACAACTTTCTACCACGCGAATTTTGTGGGTGCAATGCGTTACGGAATTATACATTGGGGTTGAGCGTCCGGTGTGACAAGAATTTTTTTAATGCAAAAAAGGGCATTACGTATAATATACAATTTAAAACAAGCCCAATCCTGTAACACCATTCTTCAAAGCAAACGATTACTAACAGTATATGATATATATATTTTAAAGAAAATTTTTGTAGAAATAATGTACAACATAATTTAATACTAAACAGAAGCATTATTTTTGTTCGGTTAAGCATACCACTACAATGTATAAAACAGAGCTTAGAATTGAAACCAACATGTCAATTTTTTAATAAACTTCCTCTAAATATAAGATGTTTAGATGGACTGACGAAATTTAAAGTAGCAGCAAAGGGTTTTCTTTTAAATTTAAATTGTTACAGTATAGATGATTATCTGAATTGTTAATATTGTTATGTGACTTTATTTTAAGTTAGCTTAGTAGGTATAAGATATTTGAATATTATGTTCATTTGGTGACGTGTTTCAGGCATGTTCATGGTTTTGTACTATGCATGTATCTGAAAATAAAGGGTATATTATTATTATTATTATAGGGTGAAGGGAGCGATAATCTGTCTCTGAAACCAGAATATCCAACTAGAAACTGTTTGAGGTGTAAATATTTCATTTCCACACTGTACTATATATAGCTAAAGCGATCGGCGTGTGTTTGTTTCGGCATACCGCGAATTGTCCCCCGTAATCACACCTCGATCGACTGTTTGCATCTAACAACCCTACTTAACATGCACTACGATAAATCGATCAAACTACACGGATGCTGGCGATGTTCCGAGTCTTTGCAGGCTCATATCTGACGAAAGGGGGATCCGCTTACGGTGCAGGCGTTCATCTCGACTTAATTAAACAAAACACTAACCCTAAACCGCGCTCGTATCCATGTCGCCTCCGGTAAAACCCGTTCCCGTCGTTGCCCCGTGTAGCCTAACAACGTCACGGATATTTGTCCATTAGTTAACACCTATAAGCAGCTTGTGCGCGCTGTCCGCTTCGCGTCTACGGAAATTGCTTTTCATTGTAGCGAAAACCCTCTTCCGTAGCATGTTTCGTGTCCCGGAACGTGCTCCTTCCTCCCCCGCCCATCTGTTGTCGCTGCCTTTGACTATACTGCTCTCGGTAATGTGCTCGACTGCGTCCGAACCGTGTGGTTAGAAGTAGAAGTTGTCGCAATGTATGTATGTTGAAAAGCACGTTCGCGCATTGGTACGAATTTAACCTTGAGTATAGCAATTGCCTTCTGTAATTAAGGTCGTGTTTTACGTACGTATTTCCGGATAATTCGCGCCGATCCAATAATATTAATGCGATTTCAGCAACTCCCAAGAACAAATACACTCGGAACAATCATTGGTGATTAAGTACCGTGCGGTTTGTTACGATACATATTGACTTTGTGCAAGGGTTGAATATAATGAAGTTATGGACTACACGAACGAAAATCAAATATAAGCAGTGTAAGAAATATTTTCCCTTTGCATTAATTTGTTTGTACCGTCTACCATTTATGTACAAAAAGTATTAAACTATTCTCGATTTTTACGGAGAGAACTGTATATACACTTTGTAAAAGCATTTTGATAAGTAGACGGACGAGGCCTGAAATTTGATACCGATGCCGACAGTCGTTTCTTTAACGCTATAAGGGCTACGGCACGCCGACTAGTCAAATAAACAAAACGCTGAGACGGTTGAATTCCGATAATATACTTTAGAGTAGAGACTAGAGTGACGAATTAGTCGTGGTACAGTGGGTGTAGGTTTGTGACCCGTTTAAAGGTGAGTCTAATCACAGAGCATTCCTGTTATTTTAGTATAAGGTAGAGTAACGAATTAGATTTGCGAAATAGCCTGAGTAACGTTAAGCATGCTTTAGTTAAGGGCGCTTTGGTTAGGAAAAGCTAGTCGTCCTAGCGGGGCACGCTTTGTGATGTGGGGAATCCGCACGGCACAGTTGACCGCAGGAGCTGGGCGTCCCGGGGGTCGTAAAAATAAGGGCACGGGGAAGCCGCCGGGCGGTTTCGCATGCACCTTCTGTGAACTCGCGGGGGATTCGCGCTCACGAGCTCCCGAATCACAAGGACATAGCGAAGTTTGGGTGAACCGAACACAACGGAGGTTATATTTCGGGAGAACCGAGTTTGTTAGGGTTGTAACCTAACATTTAACTGTGTAACCTGCTGTTGGCTTTAATTAAAGATGACCGGAGTGCTCAGGTGGCTTTTCTTTACAGGTAAACCCCCGGACTGTAACTCTGGGTTCAGAATCACCTCACCAACGCCGATGCCTCACCGCTCGACCATCATTGTCAAATAAACACCGGTTTACTATTTGACTTTACCTGACCAGAATTAAATAAATAAAATATTGTAGCCCACGAATTCGATAAAATTAAGTAATATAAGAGTGTTAGTTATCATTGATATTATTTTGGTATTTTAGTAATACTAATCTTATTTAGTTATTATTTACATTATTATTTTTATTATTTTAGTATCGTTCTGGCGATTTACTTTTTTACAATTTTTCAGAAGTGGGATAATACTCAAAAAAAAAAAAATCTATTTTGAATTTTTCAAAGGCGTCTGGTGAGGTGTTACGGGTTTAAATTTGAAACAATAGGAACGGGACAAAGATTTTATTGCTTTCCACCATAAGCGTTGATTTACGAATCGAATTTCTTTGTGTATTTGCGGTTAATAGAGTTTATTCTAATTATTTCCCTCCTAATTTTGTATAGCGAGTTAAATAAAATTCAAAGATGAGTAAAGCACAGCGTGGCAGGAAACGACGTGCGTCTAGCCCAGTACATCGGGGTCGGCAAGTAGTATACAGGGTAGTTCGACGACAGATTCGATCGATCGTTTGGCAGATATTATTTCGTCTTTTATTAAGACTAGCGCCGAACATAAGGCAAAGACTGTTTTACCAAATGAAAATATTGTACCGGTTTTTAATCCTGAGGAGCGGGAACAAACCGCCGAAAAATGGTGTCAGAAAGTAGATGAGTTGCGGGAAGTATTTGGGTGGTCAGAAAGAGACCGTAATTTATTTTGCGTTGTCAAAATTAAGGGGACTTGCACAGTGTGGTACAAAGGGTACCAACGGTCAAATATACGTGGTTAGAATGGAAAGTGAAAATTCAGAGCGCTTTTCCAAGCCAACGAGAGTATTGTGACGACCTTCAGGAGATGTTAAGAAGACGGAAGAGACCAGATGAGAGCTTTGCACGATATTTTCATGAAAAATTATCCCTATTAAATGCGTGTAGAATCACTGGCTCGGATGCCGTGTCTTGCATAATTGGAGGAATAGACGATATCGTCGTGAAAACAGGAGCAAAATCTGGGGATACCGCACCCCTGAAGCTTTATATCAGTATTTGAATTCGGTTGATGATATGCCAGGGCTTCACAGCAACAAGATAGGCCTAAATATAAATCAAAGCAAAAAATGACAGTCGTCCCATCAACGAAAATCAAACCGAAAGATGTGGTGACATGCTTCCGGTGCCAAAAAACGGGGCACTATGCTAGAGATTGCAGAGGTTGGCGAAAAACCTGTACATTCTGTCAACGATACGGACACGAGGAGAAAGATTGTTATCGTAAGAATAAAAAGATGCCACCAAAAGCCGAAAAACTAAAACAAGTTGATTGACTAGGCGGGGATCAAGAACCAACAAGCAGCAAATATTACAAACAAATCTTGATTAATGGCCAGCAATCGTTTGCATACATAGATTTAGGAAGTTCTTGTAATATAGTTAGATTAGGTGAAATTAATCGTTTAGGAATAAAGTACGACAGTTCGGACAAGATCACTCTACAAGGGTATGGAGGAGGAACCACTACCACGCTGGGTTCTACGACCCTGATGTTAACCGTGGATAATATAGAGGAAGAAGTGAAGGTACATATTGTACCCGATTATGTTCAAACCGTGCCCGCCCTGATTGGAAGACCTTTTACCGAACTGCCGGATCTTTATTTAATTAAGGATAAGAATAGTTTACGTTTTGTTCGGAATAGTAACGAAACCAAAGAGGATGTGGAATCTGTACAAAACACCAAAGTAGCTTTAAGAGTTGAACGACCATTGATCATACCACCTGAACATTTTGGGCATGTCTATGTCTCTAATGCCACCTACAGGGGAGATTTATTCGTGGAAGCCGATGTACGCTTACAAGAAGGACAAGAATATTGCATTCCGCGTATTATAGTTCGAGTACAGCCAGGTCAGTCGACAGCGATACCATGTATTAACTTGTCAGAAAACGAAATTGTGTTTAAACCACAGAAAATATTGGTTAGAGCATACCCTTGCAAAGAAGATGATCAACCACTTGAAGAGGTTCTAAAAGTTACAGAGATACCCCTGAAAGAGCTACCACGCGACGAAATTAAGATTGGGCCTGTAACGATAGATCAACAAAATCACTTAATTCAGTTGCTCACCGAATATAGAGATTGCTTCGCACTCACACCCGCTGAGCTTGGTTGCGCTAAAACTGCGGAGATGACAATACAACTGAAAGAAGACCAGCCGTTCTCCTATCGTCCGTACCGGATGGCGCGGGCAGAACAGGAGACAGTCAAGAACATGGTCAGTGAACTCGTAGACTGCAATATCGTTAGAGAATCAGATTCTGATTATAGCTCGCCGGTTTTGCTCGTAAAGAAAAAGAACGGAGAGCAAAGGTTATGCATAGATTATCGAAAACTCAACACCATGACTATAAAAGATAATCAACCGTTGCCGAGAATCGATGATCAAATTGACAGATTACAGGGTGGTAAATATTTCATCAGTCTAGATCTTCGATCTGGTTACTACCAGATCCCATTGAAGGAAGAATCAAAAAAATATACATCATTTGTCACACCTGGTGGTCAGTACGAATTTAACAGAGTACCGTTTGGATTGACAAACGCTCCACGAGTTTTTCAGCGTTTTATCAATAGAATACTCAAACCAGCCAGAGAATACGCAGCAGTATATTTAGA
This sequence comes from Protaetia brevitarsis, assembly GCA_004143645.1. NCBI lineage: Eukaryota > Metazoa > Arthropoda > Insecta > Coleoptera > Scarabaeidae > Protaetia > Protaetia brevitarsis. Next base: position 90,338 of record RXPK01002615.1, on the reverse strand, counting down.
CGACGTGCTACTTCATTCTACAACTGTGGAAGAAGGGCTCGGAAATTTACGGAAACTTTTAGACATTTTCAGGAAAGAACACCTGACCCTGAACTTGAAGAAATGTTCGTTTCTTACGAGGACCGTAAATTATTTGGGTTTCGAAATAACAGATGGCAAGGTGCAACCTGGTCATGAGAAAACAAAGGCAATTGAATTGTTTCCAACACCAAAAACTGTACATCAAGTTAGACAGTTTATAGGTCTTACAGGATATTTTAGACACTTTGTAAAAGGATATGCTGTAATTGCGAAACCACTAACTAACTTGACGAAAAAGAGTGTTGCTTGGAAATGGCAAGAGCAGGAAGAACAAGCTTTCCGAAAGCTGAAAGAGTCGCTTATTGAACGGCCAGTATTAACAATATTTGACGAAACGCTTCCAACAGAATTGCACACGGATGCGAGTTCGATCGGATTAGCAGGAATACTGTTGCAGATGCACCCAGACGAACGACTCCATCCAGTGGCCTACTACAGTCGTCAAACCATAGGGGCTGAGCCTAGCTATCATTCGTATGAGCTCGAAACGTTGGCGGTTGTCGATAGCATAAGAAAATTTCGGGCATACCTGTTGGGAATCACATTTACTGTAGTAACCGACTGCAATGCATTAAAAGCTACCAGCGAAAAGAAGCAAATTTTACCCAGAATTGCGAGGTGGTGGTTACAACTCCAAGAGTATTCTTTTATTGTAAAATATCGGCCCGGAGGTAGAATGGGTCATGCCGATGCTTTGAGTAGGAATCCAATACCCCTGAGAGTCCAAGGCGGACCGAGGATACGGCAACTATCGAAAACGCAGCGACTAACAAGTTTGTGTTGACCATTGAATCTACCGATTGGGTACTGTCGGGACAACTAGCTGATGAAAAGATCCGACAAATTCACAAAGTATTAGAGAAAACTCCGGAAACCGAGTACGAAAAGAACATCTATAAGAACTATGCACTTAGAAACGGTCGCGTGTATCGAATAACAGCACGCGGATTGCAATGGCTTGTTCCAGCAGGCATGAGACAGCAAGTGGTTAAGGCAGCACATGACGATCTTGGTCATTTTGCTATCGAAAAGACACTATACCGACTGTGTGAAAGCTACTGGTTTCCGACGAATAGGGAAAAGGACGTCACCTCGGGACGAGGTGAAACGCAGGATGGCCGAATGTAAGAAATATTTTCCCTTTGCATTAATTTGTTTGTACCGTCTACCATTTATGTACAAAAAGTATTAAACTATTCTCGATTTTTACGGAGAGAACTGTATATACACTTTGTAAAAGCATTTTGATAAGTAGACGGACGAGGCCTGAAATTTGATACCGATGCCGACAGTCGTTTCTTTAACGCTATAAGGGCTACGGCACGCCGACTAGTCAAATAAACAAAACGCTGAGACGGTTGAATTCCGATAATATACTTTAGAGTAGAGACTAGAGTGACGAATTAGTCGTGGTACAGTGGGTGTAGGTTTGTGACCCGTTTAAAGGTGAGTCTAATCACAGAGCATTCCTGTTATTTTAGTATAAGGTAGAGTAACGAATTAGATTTGCGAAATAGCCTGAGTAACGTTAAGCATGCTTTAGTTAAGGGCGCTTTGGTTAGGAAAAGCTAGTCGTCCTAGCGGGGCACGCTTTGTGATGTGGGGAATCCGCACGGCACAGTTGACCGCAGGAGCTGGGCGTCCCGGGGGTCGTAAAAATAAGGGCACGGGGAAGCCGCCGGGCGGTTTCGCATGCACCTTCTGTGAACTCGCGGGGGATTCGCGCTCACGAGCTCCCGAATCACAAGGACATAGCGAAGTTTGGGTGAACCGAACACAACGGAGGTTATATTTCGGGAGAACCGAGTTTGTTAGGGTTGTAACCTAACATTTAACTGTGTAACCTGCTGTTGGCTTTAATTAAAGATGACCGGAGTGCTCAGGTGGCTTTTCTTTACAGGTAAACCCCCGGACTGTAACTCTGGGTTCAGAATCACCTCACCAACGCCGATGCCTCACCGCTCGACCATCATTGTCAAATAAAACACCGGTTTTACTATATGACTTTACCTGACCAGAATTAAATAAATAAAATATTGTAGCCACGAATTCGATAAAATTAAGTAATATAAGAGTGTTAGTTATCATTGATATTATTTTGGTATTTTATAATACTAATCTTATTTAGTTATTATTTACATTATTATTTTTATTATATTAATATCGTTCTGGCGATTTGCTTTTTTACAGCAGGAAGTCAAATAACTACGTTTCATTTAGTTGATTAAAGTGGAAGTTAAATATGTAATTTAAATGTTAGCTGAAATGTGTATCTTCGAAGTAGGTGAAGATATTGATTTACTAATAATCAATAATTTTACCTGTTGATATATTGTACCACGAAAACAATACATATCGTTTATGAAATTAAAAGAAATGCCGAATATTAAAAAAAAAGGATCACATTCTAGTGGATATATTAAGAGAAGACAAACAATCGATTTTTGTTTTCTTTTTCTTACTTTGAAAATCGAATCGTTTACTTAAGTATATATTTTATTTATCGTATAGTATTCTAATGTACTAATTAAACAGTTTTTAAGCTTGATTTGTTCTATTCTATTAAATAAGATTTGATTTTCTCGAACATTGGAAAAAATAAATGTAATTTTTTGTTAAAAATAGAAATTCTCTAATTTTATTGAAGAATATCGGCATTCTGGCTATCATGTCATTTGAAAAACGATAGTCATTTCATGATATATCTGGTAAAAAATTGCGAGCTGTCGATTGCATTCTGGATGACTGAAAATGGTAAAGACTTTAACTGTAGATATAGCTACGCACGAAACCCCAGCGTAGATTTATTAATGTTCGGCGAATTGTTATAGTTCAGCCGAATTAAATTAAGCCCGATATTATTTTTCTCGCTTTATTTATAAAGTTTGTAAAAGTAATATTAAATCCAACACTACCTCCGCATTAGTATAAAGATTAGATACTAAAATCTATTCATGCTTATTTTTATATTGAAGTATCAGATAATGTAAACTATAAATTTTAGTGACAGAGCTCATATATAAACAAACTCAATAATCTAATAAAATAATCAACATAAATTAAAAAAAAAAAACTAACGATAGTAAATAAACTATCTTTTCGTCGGTAAATAGTATATTATTGAAAGAAAATATTTATATTTCAGCCGACAGTAATAATTGTCGAGTAAAAGTTCCTGGGATGTGTTAATTTTGTACGATCGATATTCATTTTTATGTAAAGGGTTTGAAACTTTTACGCTAATCTGCAAGCAATTTGTTTAGATGTCATACTAGGATTTTATTCCAGTAATGCACAAACTTATTTCGATATCACTGACATTTTTTCGCTAGGACTTTTTTATTTTAGTTATTTATAAATGTAAACGTTGTTTCAAATCGTCGGACTGTATTACGAATAGTAGTCGCGCTAAGAATTATCTTTCAGGATAATTTATTTTAAATAAATCGTGTGTAACTTCTGCTGAATTGCCACCGTAAAATTGTTTCACAATAAAAAGGTTTTCCTCGGGTGTATAATATTACATTTTTTTTATAAAAATACTGATCCCGATCAAAACTTACTAACCGCTACAAAATTTGACAGCCGTACCCTAATATCTAGCAACGCCTTGTTAAGAAATAAGCGAAATGAATCGAACGCCGGCTAAACTGAAAGTGAATTTACGGCTATGTTTATGCATGCCTATCCAATCGCTCCCCTCACCTCGCAGTAAACAAAATGAATTAAATTGAAGAGATCAATGTGGTGATAGCATTTTGTAGTAGTTAGACAAGGGCAGAGAATAGCGGTGTGTGCTTACCGTTAGACAGCAATAATGCGGATTACAGATGGTAAATTGAAGCGTATATCTGACATACAACCGCCCAGCAGAATAGTATGCGTAGGTATGGGGTCAAGGAAGTATTCGATTTTTATCATTCCATCGTAGAAACCCTAGCATTCCATTGAAATATCGCTGTACAGTATTTGCCTAGTCACATTACATAAAATACGTATCATTTGCTTGCAAAATACGGATAGTAAATTGTATAATAAGTGCCTGGATTTATAAAAAAAATTAAAAAACATAGAAAGAAACCTATGTTTGTGAGGTCTAATTTTATTTTACGAAGAAATTGATTAAAAATTATATTACAAATTTTTAGTGACAAAAAAAAACATAAATCGTATAAGCCATAAATACGTCACATCAGATACAATAGCTTGCGCACTATCAAAAGAGCACAGTAACAATTCAAATCAAATACATATCTTTAATTGCTTTTTTGAACTGGAAAAAGTTAGTGACATTTTTTTATATAGTAGGAAGATTATGATATAATTTACATCCTCAAAGTAGGTACCTTTTGGAAGATTTTCCTTGTGATTAGGAACTGGAAGGTAAAGTGTATTACATCTATAATTAATATTACTGCAGGACAAAATATTGCTTATTCTTGAATATAAAACATAATAAATAAAATATATAAATATCATAATCAACGTCTAGCATTCTAGGCGTTACCTCCATTATATTCTCTCACATCTCCATTCTCAAGAGTTTCCGATTGCGCCCAGCGCCAGTGATTACATTAGCATTGTTAGCTCTATTGAAGTCGTGGTTTGACCTGTGCAGATTCCTGCGACATTTTGACTGTCACACAATGCACACCTAGAAACATAATGGATACGTTTAAATTAGCAATATAACACTATGTAACACGTTTTTTGTCCTTGAGTAGTAAGCATTATTTCCAACTTATTTATGCTTCAAAAAATAGAAAAATGCTCTTATTCCCTCTAACTTTGCCTTTGTGACTAGACAACGAAAATTTGAAATATTCCCACATACCTATATCGTATGTCTACTTAAGTTTGAGACAAATTGGAAAAAAAAATTGTTGAATTTACCAAAAAAAAAAAATATATATATATATAAAATAAAAGTTGGTGCTTCTTTAGAACATATTATTTTATGTTTAAAATTACTTAAAATACGTCGTTTTGCTATAAATTAAGAAAAAAAGAAATTGTCTTGAGAATAAAACACCTTATTTTTAAAGACATCAAAAAGCTCCATTAGTAAAAAGTGCTTCAAATTCCTAAATGTGCCAAAATAGAAATCAAAGAAATAGAATTTTACCAAAATTACTATATGCCCCAACGTTATGTGCAGTGGTGGCATTAGCACCTCCATGGGGTCTACCAATGGCTTCCATTTGATATTGCTTTTCCCTATAGAAACTTTGTCCTCTGTGGTCAGTCGCGCTTGTTGTAATGCGCATTGGTATCCCTGCTGCCCCAAAGACAAAGATAGCATGGAAGTTTGGCGAAACCACATTAGAAACCCATGAGGAATGACACCATTTTGAAGTCACCGATGATCTCCCACTTATCATACTTCAAAACTTTCAGCAAGGTTTTGAAGTTAAAGTAATCCTCTTTGAGCTGCACTGGGTCATTCGACCCAGGGGAAGAGATGGATACCTACTTATTACCATTATGCAGCAGTACTGCTTTGAGGCTCCTTGAAGAGCTGTCAATGAGGATGCGCCACTCATTCGGATTATAGACGATTCTAATTACCTCAAATACATCAGTCAGCAGGGACCATCTTGATTGGTGAAGAAGCTAGAAAAAGTTTGGTGACACTTTCTCTGAACTACAACTCGCGCATTTTCATCCAACAACATCCACTGCTTCAGCCTAGAGGTTAAAACCTCGGCATTGGACTTGGAGAGTCCAAGATCTCTAACTAAGTCGTTGATGTCTTTGTCATTGAGCCCTTCTTATCATCTCCACATATGAAATCGTCATCTGGTTCTACAATATTTTCTTCTCACTCCGACTCGCTGTTGTTGATTGAAGACGCCGGATCTATCTCAGGAGGAGTAGGTATTGGAAACTGACGGCTGTGTAATACTAGGGCCATGGATGAAGGAAGATCCGGATACGTGACAGCGGGGGCATTTTTACCAGTATAACGTTTCGAAGGGTCCACAATATACAATTTTCCAAAAAACGAAATTTAAAACCGAAGATACCGGTTCCTAACACATTGACAAAAGTATTTATTATAATTTCTATCGTAAATGAATTCACCCCCGTCACTGAGGACTTTAAGTTCTCGTACTCCACCTCGACATTACGATGATGACATAATATGTATTTGTCATTTTGGGTTTGCTTGTAAATTTTAAAATAGCACTGTCTTGGCCATAAAAGCAAAGTTTGTGAGGTATAATCGACTCTTTTTATACTTTTCGGACATAAGAAAATAGGAAATGACACTTACAACCCAATGACAAAAAAATTAATAGCAATTGTTACATAATGATAATTAATACATAAATATAAATTTAGTAAAATCATCTCAAAGCAATAGACAGCGTGCGCTTCATACATATAACAATGCATACAACTGCAGTGGAGACGGCTCGTACTAATAAATAGTAGCCTTATTGCGAACAAAGAAACTTGATTGACGGACTTATTTCATTGCGCCTTTCTTTTTAAGAGCGAGTTTTTCTGCCCGATACTCGTCACTACAAAGCCGAGACGTTAAAATTAAAAATGTTTGTCGAAAAAATTCCAACGTCCACCCTCAAAACTTGCTGAATATTTATGAAATAGAACGGGCTAACTCACCCCCAGTGGGGCTCCCCGTCAGCTTACATTTCTTTACTTTTCACGTAGTGTACGTAATTAAGTCAACAAATCTTTGAGAAACCACCCCCCTGTCTCACTGCTTTTGAGCTTAATTAATTTATGCCGATTAAATATTCTCGTATAGCTGGGATGCAAAAAGGAGGAAAAGTATATATATTGCTATGATATCTAAGGTACGGAATCTAAGTTAGAGGCATTTAGAACAGGTTTCCAAACCAAATGAACAAGTGATTCAAAAGTGAGGCGTGTGCTCAGTTGCCTACTTTACAGGCGAATTATGAATTTGTCAAAGATAGCTTTTAAAATGGACAATATTAGCATTAGGTGCTAAATATTGCCTTTATTATAATGTAAACTTTATTTTCTGTGTTAATTCAAGCTTACCTGGTATATTCCCCTCAAACTAGAGAAAATAACGGTATTTTAATGTCGGTTAGCGATATCTTTCAAAATTGAGGTTGGCCGGCATGTTAGCGATAACATCGAAGGCTGTTAACTGATAAATCTGGTTTGGATCCTCATTCTGTGCGTGGTCACGAGAGACGACGGTTGTACTAATTTCCTATAACGATTTTTATGCCACACTTTTAAAAAAATATCAAAGTTCCAAGAAGTGTTTACCTAAAAAAGTATTGATATAACTCCTGAATGATTAAATCCTTACTGAATACCTCCAATTGTCAAGAATTCCTATAAAAATTTCCTATGAAGAATCCCGACCAGATTGCCTTTCCATGATATTGACCGAGACCGGGGGCCCGTCCAATTGAAACTCCATCCCGTACCCAGAGAATTGCCAGTTCGTCGGGTAGGATCAAGTTAGTATTCCATTAAATTACCTCACCTAAAACAGAAAAAAATTAATTTCCATTTCCATTCAATATTAATCAGAAATTTAGATTTTTATAATTTATTTCACTATACGTTAATTTGAGGTTCGATTTATATCAACCGCCTTTTAGTTAGTTATTTTAGGAATTTTAATATTTAAGGGTTGTATATAAAAATCACTGAATTTGGTCTGTGATAAAATAGCTGTCTTTAACAATATCGATAATCACAGATGATCGTTTGCTATAAAATTTAGTATATTGCTGTTTACGGGTAGATGGCGCCGTTATTTGAATTTAATTAATTTGTAATATGACCTTTCCATAACCTCATAGTCATTTAAATGCCAGGAAAGTTTGATACGTGTTTTTGTATTAAATAATTTGTATAGTATTTACCGATTCCAACATACTGCTGTGAACTGATGGTCCAAGCATATAAGTAAAGAGAAATTAAAAATGACAAAATTAATTAAAGTAAATTTTTAAAAATTAATAGTGGGCTTTTGCAAAATAGAAATTTTAAAATCCCAAAAATTGAAATGGCAGATTCAAAAATAAAAGAACTAATTAAGATGATATTTACAATCATTAAATTTATTTAGAAAAAAAAAGAAAAAAAAACATTTGAAACAATTTACAGGATAAATAAAAACCGTGAATATAAGATTCTGGCATAAAACAAACCTGCATAAGATTCTACAATTTAAAAGGACAATGCAAATCCTTTAGCAAACAAAATGGAAGATTTGTTCCAGAAGATTAATCTCAATCCCACAAAAATATCCACGCGGTCAACGAAATTTAAACCAAAACTAAATTTTACACGTGGAAAAACAAATATGATTTAAATTGAAATTTATTTTACAGCACAAAGCTTCACTTCAACCTTAACCGTGGGTGATTAACAATACAATACAAATCAGCAAAAAGAAAACGGAAAATTTAAACTTTTTAAACTAAAAAACGAAATCTTCATAGAACATTTTACAATAATTACTGATCTAATATTCAAAATGCGTACACAATTAAACAAAACAGCAATAATTAAATAAAGAGTCTTTGATGGATGAATTAAATATCAAAATACCTGAAAAAGATTTAAAATAAATGAAATACCTACATGGTAGCAAACAAAAATGAAAAACATGTACTTACGGCCGCCATCATTCAAAGAACTGAGGGCCTCCAAGGGATAACATCGCATATATATGAAATTTACAATCTGCGTGCGATGACCGCAACGCATCGCAAAGAAAAAACTAGCATATAAACTATATACAGGAGTACGCAAAATGTACAAATAAATGAAATTAAATATACACAACTGAACAAATAAAATGATACTAACAATTTTAAGAATGGTGGAAACTCTAACATTGTTTTGACAAGGCTGATTTGGAATAAACAAAAATACACATTTAAATTTCCGAAACCCGGGGTGCCAGACTATAGCAATACGTACCTTATGATCAAAGAGTCTAAATGATGAAGAAACCTAGCTAACTAAATAAAGATTTAAGCTTGTTTTGGTTTGAAACATTTCTTCTATTTGTACAATTAGTGTTTTTACATTGATTTTCGATAATTACTTTTAAATAATAACAAGAAGGGGCTTTGAGGGTGCGCCCGTTAGGTGAGAAAAAAACTGCCTATTCGTTAGTAAGTGTCCAGAGTATGATTTTGACAGGCGATCTGGTGTCCTTTGAAGCGTCCCGTGCCACCTAGCAGGTAGGAAATCACTTTTCACAGTATTCTTGCACTTCTCAGAGAGGTCGCTGGGTGTATTGAAACCACTATTTTATTTTATTTGATTTTTATTGAAAACAAAAATGAAAAAAATATCGTAAACGGACAAGCTAAATAATAATAATAATATAAATTGATAACATAAATTTAAATATAATAATTAAATTTTACTGAACTTTAAAAATAAAATTATGAAATCCCCGGCATTGTGTTCTGAAAAAAACAGAGCAATATATGTATATATATATACATAGGCAGGAGTGTTCTCTTTGTGTGTTGCATCCTGTTTTTTTTTTTTATTATTATTATTAAACGGTATAGCGCTCTCTTCATGATAAGCACTTCAAAAATTTTCCTGCGATGCTTTAACTACGTGCAGGTATGCACATCCACATAAATGCTTTGTGCGAGCGCCTACGTAGCTTTCCGCTTATGTACACATACATTCGCATCGTCAGCTATATGAGAGACGCCGTAAATTAAGTGGTTTTCTTTATTTTTTTTAATAAAAAAACGCATCATCGCGGCTACCACCGTTTCTCTCTGATCTTTTCAGCGCTGCGTTTTAATTAATTTTGATACTATAGGAGAAAAAATTTAATCATAACTCCAATTTCCCTGCTAGTCGCTAAAGTTTATCCTTCTCAGGTAAGTTTTCGTAAGCGTGATTAATTGGATCTTATAAAAAGATCGCCCGAATTAAATATGATCAATAACCGGCCCTAGTTGGCCTCGGCAAACTCTGCCAAATTGCACATCTAACGTAGGAAAAGCACATGCAAGCTGCCGGTTTATTAATAGTAATTTAAGAAGCGCGCTTTTGAGTTTTACGCCGGGTAAAGTTAGCGTTGCAATTAACCCGTTTCATTAAAAGTAAATAGTGCACCTTTTGTGCGCCGCATAATTGCGTCATAATTAGATTTTATAGAGCCGTCCTTTCTCTTACGAGGCAAAAATTACCATACTATCTCAAAGGAAATTGTCTTAAGATGTAGTTAGCTTTAATTAAAGCAACCTATAAATTCTGAGAATAGAATGCTTCTACGCTATGAATAAAAAAGATCCATCAATAATAAAAGACGTCACTTTTAATGAATAGTAGCTTTCTGTATTGCATCGATAGATTATATTATCTAGACATTTGTAATTAAACTAAGCTAATGTGGTCACGTCAAGCAGCAAACAATTTAGTGCTCTAGATTTAAATATATTGTAAGCCCTAAAGCGCATATTTTGAGTTTAAGCAAACAATTTATTCTACAGCAAAATTATGATAATTGAAAAGTATATATATTGCTATGTTATATATATGTTCAAATATGTTAAATTATGCATAAAATCACTAGGTATAAAGTTTTATTTTGTATACAATTACCTAAAAAAATTATGACCGCTGTTGGTAAAACGAATTCGTAAACGTGATTCTAACATATCCACTTTAAACGCGATGCCATCGTAATCCGCGACGTAATAAACTATCGTTTCAAAAGATAATACCCTTTACGGTGCCCGACAAAGATGCCGCCACCTTTTCGGCGATTTACATTCCCAGAATTAAAACCTTTGTAGTTTCGCCACAAAAAAAAAATGTAATGATTCTGATTTTTAATTCTCTTGCTCACATGGACATTTTATTTCAATAAACTGTTCGTATTTCTTTTTTCTTATATTTTAGCTATCATTAAATGTAGTTCTATAGTTTACTGTGTGCTTACTACTTATGTAAACAGCAGTTTATTTTTGTAGTTTAAATAATTGTTTTCATTTCAGTTATATCGTTATAATTTATCGTTGCAGCAATAAATAAATATCTAGTCTTTATATACCTTTTTTTGTTTTTACAAATGTCGATACCAGGGGCATAGTGCTTCGACGGTATAATTTGCAAATATGATCTGTATTTAATTACGTAAAATTATTTAAAAATGTGTTGTTGTTTAATTATTAGAAGAATTAGAATTTTCTAAAGCCTTTACTTCTATTACAAGAGACTGTTTTAAAGTTTGGTTTTATAAGAATTTCTTAATATGGATGTATAAAATATCGGACATAAATGCCAACTGAGAATTATGTATATTAAAAATTGTATACACTTAAAAAAATCTTACCCTTATTAAGAAAACACGTTATTCTTTCTTAATGTTTTAATTCTATTTCTTTTATAACGGCACAAATCGAATTGCATTTATTGGAATTTTTGCATAAAATATAATAAAATATTGCCCAGCCATACCGTATTAAGAAATTCAAAAATAAGTATGTTGTTATTATTTGAAGAAATAAATATGACTTACGGACGTTGCAAAAATATATATATATATATATGTCAAATTTTGACAGATTGTAACAAAAGTATCACCTGTAAATTGTAATTGTACTTTTATGCAACAGGCCCCAGTTTACTCGTTTTGTTATTTATAATATATATTAAAAGTAAATATATTGAAAAACAAGTGATTTACTTGTTTATTTCTTATTCAATTGAAGAAGCAAACTTTCTATGGAAGAATCCCTAGGGGAACAAAATAATTATAATACTTTTTGTAATAATAGATTTATCAAAAGAGTTTCGTCTTCATGACTGTTAAGTCGAATCATCTTAATTCTTAAAATTTTAAAGTCAAAACATTGAATCCACTTTTATGCAAAAATTCCAATAACTGTAATTTTATTTGTGCCGTAAAGAGCAATAGAAATACAACATTAAGAAAGAATAACTGGACAATTTCTTTAAATAAAGTTAACATTTTTTTCCGAGGTGTATGACATTTTTCCCTATATTCTATGCTCTTTTTTAAAATATAGTTTGCCAGTTATTATCTTATACATCTAGATTAAGAAATTCTTACAAAACTAAAGTTTAAAAAGTTTTTGTATTGCAGGTAACGGCTTCAACATATTTATTTCTTCAAATAATAACAACATACTTATTTTTGAATTTCTTAATACGGTATGGCTGGGCAATATTTTATTATATTTTATGCAAAAATTCCAATAAATGCAATTCGATTTGTGCCGTTATAAAAGAAATAGAATTAAAACATTAAGAAAGAATAACGTGTTTTCTTAATAAGGGTAAGATTTTTTTAAGTGTATACAGTTTTTAATATACATAATTCTCAGTTGGCATTTATGTCCGATATTTTATACATCCATATTAAGAAATTCTTATAAAACCAAACTTTAAAACAGTCTCTTGTAATAGAAGTAAAGGCTTTAGAAAATTCTAATTCTTCTAATAATTAAACAAGAACACATTTTTAAATAATTTTACGTAATTAAATACAGATCATATTTGCAAATTATACCGTCGAAGCACTATGCCAGTAATCGGTGGGCTAACGTAAGCAACAAAAGTAAGAAACATATATATGCCGACAATCGCTCCGAAAGCTAATCCCCTTGATGTTATGCGACAAAGGTGCTGCAATCTTTTCGGCTAGAGGTTTATTCGCAGAATTTGCTGGCTTATTTTTCCTGTCACCTTTTTTTGAGCCCGATAATACGTACCTATTTTGTAAATCCAGTGTATTATAGACTAGCTAATTCAAAATGCAGCTCAAGCTTTGTGTTTAATGAAGTCTGTCCGTCGTACAACCATTGAATCATATTTATTTATTAATTTGTCTCTTTACTTTCTTTGCAACGCGACGAACCCAAAACCGCAATCCACAGAAACAAATTTAAAAAAGATAATACATCCTATTGGTTTAATATGTAATTACATTCAATAGTGAAAATACACTTAAAAACAAGTTAATAATTTAATAACTTGGTGTTCGAAATCGTTTTTCAAGACTGTGTTTAAATTGGTGAGGTGCAGATTTTTCATTTCCTCAGTTTCTATAAAAATAAAATTATTTAATTATCTTTTCAGTTATAAAACGAATTACTCTCTAACAGCAACTAATTAAGAGCGTACTCCAAAGCAATATGGCGGATACGTATATCAATGCAGTTTACAGCACGGCTTATTCGAAAGCTTTTTAAAAATAATATAGTTTGATTTTGTTTATTGCGTTTTAAAGTATACATGTATACCTTCAATTTGACTATCTGGAATTTTCTAATTTGCTCTTATATTTTACATAATTATTTTTTCTCTTTGTGCTCAGAAACCAAAAAGGAATTATGACAAATGCAAGAAAAAATTGGGCTACAAGTACTCATACTCGCAAAAGTGTAATGTAGTTTCTGACTTAGTGATACGAATAACTATTTCTTATTAATAATCATTATTTAGTTATACTAAGAACATTTGTCTGTGAATGCGAGGGAATTGATTTACAAATTTAAGTTAAGTAAATTGTCGTGCAACTAAAATCTTTTCTAGCATCCCAACCAATTTCATACAACAAAAATCAACTAATTCATTCCTAAATATTCATACCCCGTTCTTGATTTTTCCCCCAGATAACATAGAATTAAATAAGATCGTTTCCTCGAAACGTTAACTCTAAACTCATCTATTTTCGCCACTGCCCCTCCGAAAGTGCGCCTTCAAGAGAGAACTGCGGGAGATCACAATGCACATTAAACCACGTCCAAACATCTAACAAAACGGAAAGGAAGTGCAATAAAGAAGAAATTGCTTCTAGGAGGAGAAGGATACGGTTTTGTGGAAAGTCATCACAGTAGTCGCGCGACGGGAAATCGCCCGGAAACAAACCGGCATTTATGCAAAGATGTTGGCCCCGAAATCCCCGGTCCTTGGGGGCGAATCGTCGCGGTACGGACGTAAAATTTAATTCACAATAAAAAAAGGGGAAAAGTGTACAGTAAACGTCGAGAATTTTTCGTCGATTGTACGCCCAAAGGAAGTTCTTCCTAGTTTTACCTATACATCTCCTAAAGTCGACAGTAAAATCTAAATCTCGAATCAATCAAGGCGAAGACGGTTAAATAACAATGCCAGTCAATTAGGTTTCCTTCTGGCGGATACAGACTGGTTTCCGTCGCTTTCCGATTGGATTCGCCCTCAGAAACCAATGAATATCTATCGAATCCGAGACTATTTTCATCTCTACTGACACAATTCAGGTTTGATGGCATAAAGGAAATGTATTACTTCTAAATGCGCAGTGAGTTTACGTCGTCATTCGTTAATTGCAGGCATATTGGAATATTCATAACTGCTATTTTATTATTTATAAAGCGTATGGGATCGTCCTGACTTATCTTCCTCACGAATTGATTATTTGATAACCTAGTTCTTTTAATTAATTAATTAATCACGATACAATTGTTCAAGAAATTATTTTATATGTACGGTTGGAATAAATATGCAGCGCGCTTAAGGTCAATCGATATACAATGTCGGGTAATGAAGGTAGAATATACATTTTAATAAACAATTCCGAACATGTAAACTATAGCTTTGCTGATAAAAATTTCATTTTGCTTCCATTTACTGCGCTTAACTAACTTTAAACGGATGTATTTCAATGCACAACTTATCGTCAGCATTTATAATTAACACAAAAATATTAACCTATACTTACATCTTTTTAAAATGTTGAATTATTAAAATTTATCAATAAAATATTCGTCAGAGAGAGAAATTATTACCACACAATAATATTTAGTAAAAAAAAGTTATTAATATATTTTATCATATAATATTCTTAGATCTACATCCCGAATATAAGAAACAATTTTAACGTTAAAATAATGATGGAATACAGTGCTAACCTATAACGGCTGTAAGATTACCTATTTGTTTAGCATTTATAATACATGCTTACAAACTTACACATAACCTAGAGTCATGCATATTAGAATGCGACCGTAATCCCAATACAACCCCATTTTTCATATTTGATAAAATCAGATGTAATCACCCTTTTAGTTATTAACGTATTTTGTCTTTCTATTTCAGGTAAGTCCAATAATCCAATATGTGGTAGATCTACATTTTCGATAGCATATATGACGTCATAATGACGGTAAGTAACACCATTAGAACTGAATAAAATTCTCTGGCATTGTTAAGGAACTATTCACCTATTAACATTAATAACATTAATATTCCTTTAATATCTACATAGATATTCATTTCGTAAGTTTTATTTTTAAAATATTGTTGGTGAGTATTATTTAAATATAATAAGAAAATTTTCTTTTTTTTTCTTTAGTACAATCTTTAAAAGGTATCTTCAGTACCACGTGGTTTTAGATAAACACTTTATGGGTCGTATGAACCCAATTTATTGTTGCTTATATACAACCCGATTTTGTGTTAATATCTTTGTTCTTAGTGTAAAGCCAAATCAAAAGCAGATACACGTGTTCTTGATTTTCTAATTTTTTCAACTATTGTGGATTATGTAAAATTTGTTAAAACAGAAACTTCAACCTTACATATAGACATGGAGTCTCTGCATCTCCTTGGCTTTTTGTATTTAGTCTCCCATTTCTTTTATCCATTAAATTATACCAGCCATTCCAGGATCTTAGTATCTTGAACTAATATGTACTAGTCTCTGACCGATTGATCGAAGTAATCCTCCGAGTTAATTTTTGGCTTACCAAAAATTGCCTATTTTCTTGCATCCAGAGCTTCACATTCACACGGAATATGGTAAGCGTTTTTTTGTCTTCTCATTACACAGTCAGCAGTTGGAATCTCCAGTGTTGATCCCAATTTTCTGTAGGCGCGCCATTTAAATGTACAATGCCCTGTGAGGAGACCTGTTATGATGCAAAGATGCACTGCAGTAGTTCTTCAGCCTTCTTTTCTTGACGGTCCCTTTATGAAGATCTCACCATGAGTTTGCCTGGTTCTATTATTCCAGTGGTCTTTTTGTTTTTCTTTAATTCCACTGCTTACCTGCTCTCCTACTGCGGTTTTAGAACACTTCTAGAATAGTTACCTGGACCTATATATGAAGCAGATGATCCATTTCCAGAGCTGATTATAAATGTGGATATTCGTTTGAACGGTGAAGTTGCTGAAAGAGTCAAAGCTCTATTAATTTGCTAGGGGTTCATCAGTTGAACGAGTCGCTTGACTGGTATTCCGCATTGCCGTAACTTCTCCTAAAACTCCTCGTGTTTTATAATTAGGAACCTTAAATGTGCGGTTGGAAGAGATTATTTACCAACATTTTATTATGGCCAAGTGTTCTCTAGAATAACTTATGGAATTACTTTTGGGCTCAATCTACTCACGCAAATGATGCATTTATCCGCACAAAAGCGCATAGTTTTGCAGTATCGCAGGTATCGGCGCCACTGAATCCTGTACACCATTCTTTAAGAGATTTAGTATCTTACCTTTGACTTCCGTGTATATGCTCCTATCCTTGCTCACACTTTTATCAATCGGCACAACTTTGTAAACGTATTTAATAATTATAAATAATGTAAATCTAAATTTACTTAGATTTACATTATTTATAATTACATTTATTTGTATTGTATCTCACGTCATACTTACAATTGGTGTATTGTTCTTGCCCAGCTTATGGTTTAGTGGCCTGCACGCTTGACTATCAGTCGCGGGGTCTCGTTTCGCGCCCGATGCACTGCTCTCAAAGCTATTCAGTTCTCGAACACATTCCGAAAACAGTCTTGAATGTGGCTATCAGTCAAATCAATATAACAAGGGCCAGTGCTAGGCTCTCTATTATTTGTAATATTTGTAAATCATCTATTTTGGTCAAATAAACAAATTATTAAACTAAGATATGCTTTATTAATTCCAAATAATTTTATTTCTTTGAATATAAAATGTAGAGTCATTCGACGAAATATGCTTTACTATTCCAAACAAAGAAATTTTATGTAATGTAATGTATTCCATAATTAGGTGAGTAGAATTAGAAACAGTGTACGATGCTTCGCGTAGCTTCGCGCTGGAGGCACAGTTGAGGGCCCAATTAACCACTTATGTTTTGCTAAAAACAATTATGATGTTTTCATCCATCAGTTTCTCATTTTTTCCTGTTTTATATTGACTATAATTTCAATAGTTGCCTGAAGAAGGTCATGTCTGACCGATACTGGTAGCAATGCAAATTGTAAAATTTAAAAACATTAAAACAAATTAGTAAGTACGTTTACTATTATTCTTCCAGTTAAAAAAAAATTACTTTGCGACTGATATCGATTATTTCCAAGTCAAAGCTATAGTTTTTTCATAAGGAAGGAATTTCCTACCTAAATCACTATTTGTCTCAAATAATTTTTTCTTAGGACTTAATACATATTTCTTTGATACTATTTAAAAGAATAATTTACTTGGATTAATGCATATTTATTAACGACAAAGAATGTTTTTCCTCAGTGTTGTTTAAACACCGGCCGTGGAAATCTACACTTATTTCTAAATCCCGTCTGGGATATAATATCAGTTTTCCTTGCCAAATGTCTTGGAAAATGCAAAATGAAATGAAAATGATTGTTTGTGAAGATAAGAGTGTTGCGTGAACACAAATCCAAAACGTATTACTGAAATTTAATTTTAATTTATAGAGCTTTTATCTTTAATTTGCCATCACAATCTTTTGCGTGTGCACACGATCTTACCAAATAGGGGCTACGAACTAATCAAACTTCAAGTTCAATTTACGTATCTATATTTCTTGCAGCGATATGCAAACATATCATTCCGTGTATGCGCAACATTTAAACTGCAGATGCAGTTAATTGCGAACCCAACAATAATCCGAGGAAATTACCCTTTGACATGCACATGTCGCTTATGAATCACTGGGCGCAGTGAATTTAATACCATCTGCAAACATGTACGCACGACGGTCCCAGCAAAAAGAAAATTACGAATAAAAAAGATATTTATTGTCCTCTGTCTATCGTTGACCCGTAACAGAAGCGAGCGGAACTTCAAAAGGAAAGCGATGCTTCAGATATTAAAAGCAAACATAACGAATCGTTTCGGGGGTTCGAAGAAACAGCCCTCTCCGCCTGCAGAAACAATTCAATATAACCCCCGGGGGTGTTTGATTCATTTCCAACGCAGAGGGAAAGAAAGAGGGCTGGCGCCGACAAGGAATGCGCGAAATATAATCACATGAATGGGGAAAAGAAAAATATTTATTCGCCAGATTCAATTACTTACTTCTTAACGGTTGCGGTCGAAGCATCTGAAGCGGAATTGATTCGCGCAGAAGGGGAGAACGATGATAAAAATTCATTTCGCTCTCCCATATAAAGCGACGTCCGCGATGATTTATACTTTACAATAAAGTAACTGGAGTTGGCGATCGGTGAATGAATGAACGCTACCGCTGGATTGCTGATATTTCTTTTTTTTTTCTGCGAGGCTTCGTAAATAGAAAAATATTAGCCATTTCATCGGGAGTTGTATTCAATATGACCACCGTGCAATCGAACGACGCTGTCCCGGACGTCCAAGTATTACGTATTATATTATTTCTGCCCTCTGCCTATCTAACAGAAATGGAATCAATCGTTTTATGCCCCCGACTTATTCTGGAATCATGTATTGAGGACGTCGGAAATCGTATAAGCTTTGATCGGGCGAGGTCAGGCCAAGCTATCGGCTCGTCCTACTCCGTTTGTCGTCTCGTGAGATATCTAGTCATGCACATACTTGTAGGAAATTCGTCTGTGCATTCCAATTTCGCGATAAAAGAGGTAATACTCTTTTCATCTAGAATTTTGTAGAATAGCTTTATGGATGTCGCTTTTTACTTTGTGAAGCAAGGGGAGGAATTTTGTGTTACGATGTAATGGAACATTAGATGGCACGATATTCAAACCAAATTGATTACAATCAGATTTTGCAGCTATACGCAAATAAAAAATAACATTCATTTTTTCCATGTGTAATTTTAAAATAGTATATTAAAGAATTAGTTTCATGAGTGTATTTTTATCAGACGAGTCCAAGATTCAAAGGACGAGTCTAAAAAGACATGAAAGACTATGAAACATAACATTTGCACATTAGTCTCCTTTTTTCAACGTTAAGATATTCCAGTAAAATCTTAGTGCATTTATACCTCATAAACGCACTCCATCTAGTGTGTTTATATTTTATTGCGACATCAAATGAGACAATAAAACTTATGGCTGCATCAGTGAATAGGCACCCAGTTATACCACTTATTTTACCCTGGTAATTAATTTGACGTTTGACATGTTCTGAAATTTCACTATTAATTATTTTTTACCACATCCAGCCGTTTACACATCTGTGATTAACACTTTGATCCAAAATTTAATTTAATTATGAATTAAATAGTGTGTTTAAAAAAACAACCATAATATTGATAACGGTAACTTTCGGTAACCGAAAATAGGTGGTAATTTTTAAAACCTTATCTAAACAGCACTTCTAAATGGTGGGAAATCTATGAATTGCATTCTTTCCATTTGCAGTTATTCGTAGCAATTCTGGAGTACCACTTTCACAACATGTGCAATAATATTACTAATTACATATATACTTACATGTGAACATAATCTATATTTAATTACGTTAAAAAACCAAGAAAAGATTTCGGTTAGTTTGATAACATCGCAAATTACCAATTTCAGGAAACCGAATTAAATAAACATGCATTTTTCAGGAATGGTCGATGGAATGGAATTTATGTAACGCGACCAGATTTATGGTTACAATTGGTTAATTTTTTAAGTACACTGTCAATATAAATTACAAGGCACGATTTCCAAAAGTAATTGTCGCTGTTGTCAATCTGATTTGGTGCTTTGGTTTTATACCAAGAAAAAATAATGATAAACGAATAAGATCAGTTAATTTTATTAAAACAAATGGCATATCTAAATAATACAAAAGTATAAAAATTTATTAGACAACAAGGCAACTGGGGTAGTATTATGGAAAGAAAATAAAGATGTATCAAAGGTTATTAAAGGTAACTCTAACACTGTTTCAAGCACATACCAGTGCGCAAATGTCCTTATATGATTTTATAACAATAATAGAAAGCAAGAAAACAGACAACCGCGGAAGCGAAGCAGTATATCAGAACGAGTGGTGGAGAATCAGCCAAAAACACCAACTATCCCATAATTTAATTTAACAATGGGCATTATAAGAAAGTATTTATTGGCTGTACAATCCCTATGATAATAATTGCCACCCCAGTCCACTTTGCCCAGAATTGTACCCACCCCCAGTCGAGTATACTCCCAAATTGAAGCCACCCACAGTCCATTATGCCCAGAATTACACCCACCCTCAGTCGGGTATATCCTGAAATTGAAGCCACCGCCAGTACATTATGCCCAAAATTGGACCCACCCCCAGTCGGGTATACCGTGAATTGAAGCCACCCCCAGTCCATTTGCCCAGAATTGGACCCACTCCAATCGGGTATACCATGAATTGAAGCCACCTGCAGTCCATTTTGCCTGGAATTGGACCCACCCCCAATCGGGTATACCATGAATTGAAGCCACCCGCAGTCCATTTTGCCTAGAATTGGACCCACCTCCAGTGTATACCCCCAAATTGAAGTCATCCCCACTCATACAGTTCTACAAGCCATGAAGACCTAAAGCTTGGTAAACAAATGACCTTCATTTCTTGCTTGTTTCTAAATGCTTACTTTATCCATATCTGTAACGCCTCTGAAGTTCTCTAAAAGTCTATAAGCATTACGTAAAATATGTAGTTATAGACTTGGACATAACTTGACAGGTGCCACAGAATGTGCATTAGCCTTTTTAGAGATACTTTTGGAAGTTACACTTTTCATGAGGGATGTTTGTCTTTGTTAGCCTTTTATCAGCCCGGCTGATGGTCTAGTGGCTTACACGCTTGACTATCAGTCACGGGGTCCTCGGTTCGAGCCCGACGGACTGCTCTTAGAGTGAGGTTTTCGTGGTTTTCCTCACTCCTTGGCGAATGTTGATAGGCGAACATCTTAAGTCGCTCCACGGGCGCAGGTGTAATAATAACTCATAGCTGGACAGATGCCCCTGTAATTGGCAAAAACTGTTGGGGATGCCAAGGCATGAATTATCAATTTCATAAGTCTCAGTGTTTTTGTTAAATTAACCCCTAAATAATTAATGCTGTTGATAACATTAACTGTATACTCTTTGCTATTTATCGGGTTAGTAATAATGAGATCTCTCTCCAACTGCTCATTGCCACATTTTAAGACCATGCACTCTCTGCGTTGCTTTCATTAATTCATCAAGTCTTTTGGACATTTCTACAGCAATCCTGAGAAGAAATACAAATGAGAACCCACCTATAGCGTATAAATTTTAGGTTAGTTTGAAATAATCACCACCATTGCTTTGCAACTAATAGTAATATTCGTGTAGTTCAAGTTTAAGTTGCTATAAGAACGCCTTCAGCTTCCCATTCAACTACGCCCAGCTGAATACGACAAATTAAAACGCGTCATCGCCTTGCCGTTGTTCGTGACGCAGTTCGATTTTTTTTTTCCTTTGCGTCACCTTGAGTCCTAAACGACCGTTTGATGTCTACTCGAGCGCGTTCGATCGTCTCCGATGTGACTAAATTGCTTTCCCAGTTTTTTCCTCCCTTCCGTTTTCATTCTCCGAAGACGTTCGTTCATTGCTCATATTGTATTCTTCTGATTCGCCTATAACAAAACCAAATTGCCGCCCGTTCTATACCGTACAAGAGATCCTACGTCGCTTTCTCAGTCTTTGCGACTAGTCCCAGTTGGGTCTCTTTCTTCCGTCCCCATGAATTGTTTATTTAAACTGTCGAGCGAGCCACTTGAAAGGCAGGAATAAATAATTCATGGGCCGGGCGGTAAATCTGCCTACCAGTTAGAGACCTTTACCGTTTTCTTTGGGCGAGGATGGAAAAGTAGCTTAAAAAGAATTTTATAGCGAGAGAAACCGGAAAAAAATTGTATGTAAGCTTGCGAAACGGGATTGCACGTTGAATACTTGTTGTGTTGGTCTTCGTGTCACGTAGTAGAAAATTGCATGAAATCTGAAGTGCAAACTAGCACGACGCGGATGTTATGTCTGCAGCGGCTTACGCCTAAAGACAGCTCGTAGACGTCCACTTTAACGAAAATTCCAATACAATCCTTAAACCTTAAATCAATAGGAACATCCTCCTATTGATTTAAGGTTCAGTATATTTGTCATGTTATATCCACTCAGCGTCTCGCACAAACATAAGCTTTTGGGAATTGCAAAATTTATTTTCACTCATGTCCAAACTCCATTTTAGTACTTTGCAGAATGAATGGAGAATAGTTCTGAGTACGCATTGGTATAGCAATCATAGAATGTTAGAATTAACCAATTGGTTTAGTCAAAAATTCTCCTATGCAATAATTCCTTTTACTTTTCTCTTCAATTCTTACATCATTCGTGTTTCTTCCTTTCCTTCTTTATCTCCTGTGTTTGTCATAAATTAATCATAAAAAAAATTATTTCAAATTGATTAATTTTAGAACTGATATTGACCACTTATGCAATATTTATGCTTATTTTTTGAGCTTTAATCCAACAACTTAATTTAAAAATATGTTCAACGATTTTTGGCTCAAATAAATTTTATAGCAACAGTATCCCTGGCTTCTCAATTTTATTATAAGTTGGGTTAGCCACACTGCGTTCTTGATATCATTGCTCAATTTAGCGGCTTTTATGTCAATCGTAACCTTATCTTGTGAATATGTGGTTCTATATATTTTGTAATGTCTAGTTTTGTTAAATATGTGCACAATTTATGTATACTTTGACTTGTTTAATCATTCCACTGTAAGTAATCTGACTTTCAACTTTATTAATCTTGCAATGTTCATCTTACAAATTCTAGTTTTTTGTCTCCTAGAAACAATAAATTAATTGCGAAAGTTTAGACGGATAACAAGGAATTTCATTTAATCCTTTGTCTGGATAAAAGAGTGTTGTTTTCTTCAAATCCGTAACAAGTACAGCCGATACTTCTATCTAACCTGACGAAGTACTTCAAGCAACACAAGGATTTTTTTCTGACTTATAAAATAGAGAACTATGTTTTAAAATTCCTTAAACTGTTTCAGTAATTAAAAAAAAAAACACGAGCATTTGAATATGTCTGAAGGAATTGATTTATAGGAAAATTTTGGGTGAATATCATGGATAGTTATTCATAACAGTGTGATGGTGGCAATTTAATTGTATTGTTGTGTTATTGTTGCTGTGCTATAATTGTTAGACTGCGTTAACTTTATTTTATATAGAAAATATGAAAGTACTCCCTACTTCATAGATTAACTTACCGATTTTTCGGACTATAAGACGCGCTTTTTTACATAGAAAAATGAACTCAAATTTTGGGTGCGTCTTATGGTGCGAAGGTAACATAATATATTTTTTGTTAATAAATCGTCTCTAAATTTGAGGTGCGTGTTATCGCCCGGTGTGTCTTATAGTCCGAAAAATACGGTAAATTAGTTTCAACGCTTATCGTCTTAAATGTTAACACAATTGTGTTAGTGAAATCCTTAAGTTGGTGGCTGATTTGCAGCATTTTTAGAGTTATAGCAAGTGTATTGGGACGCCTGGAATACGTTTTACTTTTTAATCTGATTCATTATTTACTCCCTCAATAAAAGATATTTGATTTCAGTCATTTATGTAAATATATAAACATGTGGGATTTGTAACGAATTTTTAGTTCTATTTAATTTATCTGTGTGTGTGTGTGTGTGTGTGTGCGGTGACAAACGCACCAGGAGGAAGGAAGCGACGAATAAACAGGTTCCCACGAACACAAGATCAGCGCAATGTCCCTGATTGGCGAACAACCGAGGGAAGCATGTGGGAGAGCGTAGGAACACAAGCGCACAAAGAAGTCGTCACCAGCGGCTAAAGAGAGTGGACCTTCGTCGTTCGTGTGAAACGAGACGATTGCGTGGTCCCGCCATTAAGCACCGGTCACAACACAGTGATATATTATTTAAAGTGCATCGCGTAGTGAGGTGTTGGTAGCCCCGTGATTATAGAGTAATTCGGCCATTTGTTGCTGCCCGATAAGAATACCAGATATTGGTAAAACATAAACGCGTGGTGGGTTAACGTGTCCCCGTTATTGTCCAAGAATCTGGGAATTTATATATGGCCGAGGAATAAAACCTCATAAGTGAGGAATGCAGCAATAATAATAATAATATCTATTTATTGAGATCATAACGAAATACATTTCCTATTTCCCAAAAACACCAAATCAGCATAATAGTACTCTTCCTCTGGCCTTGAGTTACGTCTAAAATTTAGTTGGTTTTAGCCGAAAGTATAGCCTTTGATATGACACATGTTTAATTTATCCTACGCTTCTTTTATACAATATTCGTCTTCAATCGCGTCTTCTTTCTTGATAACTGTTTACTACTTGAGGATAACCAGAACCATGTATATTTCAATTCAATCAGATATTAGATTGCATATTAGCTGAGTGTTGTGCGACGACACGAGATGATCAGAGCCGACCGATGAACGAACCGCTGCCCGTGTCCAAACCCAAACGGCCACGCCTAGAGCCTAAGGACCGCCAAAACCGCAAGCGTTACAACGTTATTATATTTGTTTATTATTTGTAAAATCCGCATCATTATCTTATTTACTTTTTACTTTAAATTTAATACTTCGGTTCAGTCAGTAACATACAAGAGGCCCTATTCATTATTTCTTTTCCACTGAGTAATCGTTGTTTATATGTAACACTTTTATGTGTATATTGTTTTGCCTCCGTTGCTTTCAAAATATTGTAAAGGTGAAATCCATTTCTTTTATTATTTTATTTTTTTATTTAGTATACATGGTCGTATTATATTTTTAATACTCGTAGAACCGCATGACTTGAGAGCGGTTATTTTAATTGAAAAAAAGATTCTCATGTTAGTTTTTTATTTATTTTAATTAATTAATAGCTATTAATATTCATCAATGTTATAGCGCCCAACAAAATATATATTCTTTATAAGTAAATTAACGACTCATTCCAATCTGACGCACAAACATGTGGGGCAGGATTGCCCCGTATTACACAAGATATTTTGGAATTTTTATGCTGCCGTATTTACAACACTGTTGGAGTTGTCAGAGCATTGACAACATTGTAGGAAACAAACGGTCTCTATCTCAACTGACGGTAAAACCATCTATTCTAATTATATCAAAGTAAATAAGGGCGTTCCACAAGGTAGTATCTTGCGACCCCTGCTTTTAATGTTGTATCTTAACGACATCCATGCTGTTAAATGCCCAACGATCGATTGTAATTTTATAGCTATTAATTACGCAGATGATACTCCCTTACTTCTAATGGGGGACAACCTGGACACCGTAACTAGAGCTGTTTCAGACTCTCTAGAATGGATTGAAAAATGGTTACAGGATAACAAATTGCAAATTAATCGTGCAAAATCCGAATTAATATTGTTTAAAACAAAAAATCAAAATTATCCTACTTAGCTAATATTAAACAATAACTCCTACCCTGTTAGGGATGCTGTGCGTGTATTGGGACTCATAGTGGTCGATCATTTAAAATGGAAAAAACATATCGATATATTAGCTAAAAAAATTAGTAGTGTCTGTTTTGGCATACGACAATTGCGAGATCTTGTGGAGGCGCACACCCTTAGGGCAATATATTATGGTTGCTGTTGGCCTCATTTAAAATACGGAATTATTTTGTGGGGGGTGAGGAGAGGGGTAGCAGTGATACTTCTCGAATATTTATAATCCAAAAAAAATATTACGTACTTTATATAAATTCAATTTTAAACAGTCATGTAGAGGCCTTTTTAAAAATAACTAAAATCCTGACCTTATATGGAATCGATATTTTTGAGTCATTATTATTTCTCTTTAGAAGTAAATATCTGTTCGATCAAAATCAATTATTTCATGATTATCACACTAGAAACAAAACCGATTACTGTTACCATAAAACTAGACTAACTTTAGCCCAAAATTGTTTAAATTATATGTGTTTAAAATTTTTCTAAAAAAATATTCTACCAAATGAGCTCAAAATAATCAATTCTTTGGCAATTTTTCGGAAGAAATTATTTAGTTTTCTGTGTAGTCTGGAACCCTATAACATCCAAAACTTTCTTGATTGGCAAGTAAATTATATTTGATAATTGGTCATGACGTACTCTACTGGTATTGTATTATTTTTCCAACCAAGCTACAATAAAATATTATTATTATTATTATTGAAGGTTTATTACAATTTCCTAGTATCTACAACAGGCCATTGCCGTTATCACACTAATTTTTCTTAATTATAGTAAATTATAACACAATCGAAAGAGTAAACACTTTTTTGACTAATTTAATAGTCAGGAAAGGTCCACACTCTTTTCGTGTTATTTTGTCGAGAACTATAGAAGTTTAAATTTGACGAGCAAAGATAGCCAAGTATTGTCTATTGCTAAGGAGTTATTTGTCCAACTGACACGTGGAAATATAAAATACTTCTAGTCACATTTTATTGATCTAGACTAGACAAATTAACTAGCTATTTAACTAATGAATGCGATCTATTGGGGTGGTTTAACATCATTCTAAAACACAAACGTCTTTTAATATGCAATTCCTATTTCTTAGTGCTAGAAATATCTCCTCTTTAAGACGTTTCTCAATTACAAATATGCAAAACCATCATTCACAAGTTTTGGTTCAACTAAACGTACCAATGTTAAAATGATTTTTTGAGAACCATTATAAATTTAAGTGAATGTTATGTTATTTGATTCAAGTCTAAACTATTGCGTAAATAGATGTTTCCCAATACATCTTAAGATGTTGAAATTTTTTATGCCCAATGGAATTAACGTTTAATAACACGGAGGTTACACTTTGCAAGTCAGTCACATTTGGTGGTTTGTTTGGATATGTTAATACGGAGAATCAAACACGAAAAACAGATACACGTGCAATGCAAGGTGGTGCGTATAATGCAATACTGTATTAGAATAGGTGGGGTTTCTATATTTCTATCCGAGGGAAAAATTCTGATTGATTGACGCTTCTGAATGTCTAGAAATATAGTCAATCTGAACAAAGAATTCACACGAAATTCTAGTCATTTCTGTTCTATTAAATACGCGTAGTCAACTCGTCTGGCAAAGTTTGGAAAAATCAACACTAAAATATTTGACTAGCGCAAAATTAACGCCAACACCGTAATATTTTCAACAGTGTACGCTACAGCCCTTGTGATATTTTTCTATTATATTTTTAATAACTTTGTAAGTAACTTCATACTTCAACGCTGAGTTCAAAATAATTGTTGCTTAAACAAAAAGTAGCATCAGATAAACGAGCTCTATGGAGGATAGAATTTATGCAAAGTTTTATATTATTTTATATTTTTTACACGAATGCCGGAACGTAGAATCAATAAACAAAAATAAAAGACAATTTTTCACTAGAAATTTCATACAACTTCACATACACCGACCATTTAGGTCGGCGCGCTTTCCCTTTGGGACCAGTACCCGACTATAAAAGCGAAATTAGCAATTTGAATTTACGCGCGGCGCTAATTTCCTCGTTCCCTTAACGGCGTCGACCTCATCAATATTTAAGTGGCGACCCCAGAGAAAGAGAGATCGAGAGAATGGCAGAAAAGGCTTGCGACCGCCGAAAAAGCCGCCCGCACTGGAAAAACAAATCGGGTTTTATAAATAGTCGGGTGGCGGCCTTACTCGTGTCCCGCAATCATCTTTCGACGAACGAGCCCCTTTTAATTAATAGTCGCGCGGGAGTTTCGTAATTAAAAAATACCGGTCTTTCGCAAACAGCGCACTCACTAATGAACCCATTTCCGGGAGCCTCAGCTCAAATAGAAAAGTTCCACGACGCCGACGTTCGGTCAAGCGGCCTCCGCGTTTGCCACCGCGTGCCGCAGAAAAAAAAGCCCCGTTCGGATGTAGTTAATTAGGTGATAGCCGCCTTTCAGCGTGATTAAAGTTATAAATAACCCGACGCAGCTGATTAAACATCGCAGAATCCTATTATGTCTCGGTTAAATATCTTTTTTTTTGCTGCTTAAACATCTCCCGGGAGAAAGCGCTTTAAAACAAACTAACGTTTCGGCAAAATCAACAGAACACCGCCGACCGAAAAAATAGGGTAGGTAAACGGAAAAAAAAGTGCGCTTACGTCGCTCCCGGGGCGTGTAATTAAGACGAAATTTACCGCTGGCGAATTCTTAAGGCGGTGGGTGTGTTCGCGATATTGACTGGTTGGAGATCGATGGCGCGATTGCCTGATTCGTGAAAACTAACAAAGTTTAGTGTCTACAGCGGGAGCCGCCGCATTATCCTCCACTATCATTTATAAGTTTAAATTTATGGCCGTCGATATCTTCTGGCGTATTTTGAGGGCAGACGGTGAGACTGTATGCATTTGCATAACTGAGTTTGGCCGAGTATTAAAATTTATGAGGGAAATATGCTTAAGCCGTAAATTCCTCAGCCTAGAGATGGTAGTTTGACGGAAGTTGAAATGTCTAGACGTGGTTATGAGGGACATAGCTTGATTATCTAGATGTTAGTTTCATTTTTCGTCTAATAAAACCAATCCATTTTTTTTCAGTTATGAACTATATGTAAGCTTTGATTCGCTTGACTTTCATTTTTTTTTTATTATTATTAACAAATAAAGAGAAGCAATAAATTTCTACGTAATTATCAAAAATATAGACTGTAGAATAGAATAATAATAATAATATGATAATAACTATAAACGCCTTTATTTCTTGACCGTGACGAAAAGAAATAGACCTGTACTTTCCCAAGTACTTGGACATGCAGATTAGACAAGATTTAAATGCTAATAACATTTACCCTTCGTTGCAATCTGGTTTTAGAGTTGGTTGTAGTTGTGCAACGGCGCTTCCTTGGTCTAGAAAAAGGGCAAGTTGTAGCCTTGGTATTACTTGATTTTTCCAAGGCATTTGATAACATAAATTTCAACATGCTGCTGTCTATGTTACATTACATAGGGTTTGGTTTACACTTTTTTACAATTATTTACACGGCAGATTTCAAGCTGTACGACTGTCTGGTGAAATTTCGTCGTTTTTGCCTGTTGGGTGTGGGGTGCCGCAGGGATCCATCTTGGCTCCTCTATTGTACACCATATACGTCTGAGATGAGTTTGTATATTTTGAACTGCAATTCTCACTTTTAGGGCGAAGCTATTCCAATTATGTATATTATTATTATACATTGTGGATGTGTTATGTATATGAAATGTATCATACGTTTGCTCACCGCTTTCACATTCATTTGATATACATTCTCGTACATATACATATATGTATCATTCTTCAAAAATAATCATTTTTTAGACATCAACATAGATAGTTTTGTTTAATGTTTAATTTTACTGCAAATAAGTTTGCCGACACCAGTTAAGGCACTTAATACCAAAATAGCAGAGGATCAAACTGCGTACTTAATTAATTTTACCTTTTCTCAAAGAAATACAAAAATTTGTACCAGAGGAATGAGGCAAATAGTTTTTTTTTTGGCTAAACATTTATTGAAATTTCTTTATAAAATTTAGTTTATTATTCAAAAAAAAACCAAAGTTTACCAAAACACATGCTATCCTCGTTCGAAAACTGGAAGATTTTTTTGTGAAAGAAAATATTACATCCCTTCGAAAAGAAACTGCAGATGATGAAAAAATATGTTTAATGTCATCAAAATGAAAATCGGCCTTAAAAACCTGTTTACCATCCCACTTGAAAATCCGGGAAAACATCACTTTAACTTCACACACACATTGCTCGAGCAATAGTAGCATACATGTATCTATGTGTCAGTCCTCTGAAAAGTAAATTATTCCTCTGGTTATCTCTATTCCATGATTTCTGATAGCTACATGTTGATATCACCTAGCATTTCTCTATTTGGGTAACTAGTATTTCTTAGATTTTTTTGTTTCTAATAACATTATAAACATACCAGAAAGCAGGCGATCTGGTGGAAGAATACCCTTTCCGATTTTAGGTACATACGGTCGGGAGTTCCACAAGAATCAATTCTAGGACCAATACTGTTTATTATCTATATAAACGACTTACCTGCTAGTATACCGCATTTAAAGGCGTGCTATATATATATATATACAGACGCCGCATTTTTCTTGGCGAGCTATTACTGAAATGGAAAACACTAAATGATAAGTTGAAAATATGGTGTGATGCCAATAATCTAAAATTAATAGAAAATAAAACTCAAGTGCTTACCTTCTCAACTGTAAAGAATGGGGATTCTGGGTTGTTCTTGGGATTGCAGGTGGACACTAGCATTAAATGGATACAACATATTACATACCTCTCTTAATAAAAATTAAGCTCGGCTATTTATAGCATAAGGCGAGTTAAGAGTGTAGCGACACCCAGAGCAGTTAAGCTGACATACTATGCTAACTTCCACAGTGTTGCTATATACGGTATTTTGGGGTGGGGCATGTCAACAGAGGCGTGTTGATAATGCAGAAGAAGGCCATAAGAACTTTGTGTGGCATGAGGTACGCCGAGAGCTGCTGAACTGCTTTTAGAGTGAAGGGCATACTGACTGTGGTGAACGTGTATATATTTTAAAACTTTAAATCTTGACCATGTATATATAATATTTGATTTCCTTTTTCTTGGTTTTTAGGTCTAATATTAAAACATGAATGAATACGACGACGACAACGTTTCGCTTTATTAAAAAGCTTTTTCAAGTAGATATATAAATAAATGTAGAAATTGTAAATTATAAATAAAATGCTTTTGTTTAATAAATGACAAAATTGTTGTGTTTACTATGATTTTGAATATATTATTATGTTTTATTTAAAGATTGCATTTTAAATAGGATGTTGTGATTATTTGTTTATAAAATTTTAATTAAATAGTTCTTTACAAATATTTATTTAGTTATAAAAATTAAATTATATAATTTTGTGAAATACTTGTATATCGGTTTTATCATTGACTGCATTTTTATGTTTATAAATTTGAATTATTTCAAGTTATATTACGCGTTTTTTAAATTTTGTTCTTTGTTTAAAATTGTTACGTTGTGTAAATCAAGGTGTGATTTTGAGTTATTTCATGTTTTTTTAAAAGCTGTAAGATTTTTTTATTGTATTTGTGTCCTTTTATTCTATTTTCCAAATATTGCATGGTTTCACCTATATATATACCATTACAATTTTGACAGTCTATTTTATAAACTATGTGTGATGTTTTACTTTTTTCAATTTTGATTTTAATTTTGAATAGTTTGGTTTTGTAGTTTGTTTGTGTTTTGATAGGCAATTTTGTAATTATATGGTTTGAAAATTTGATTTATTTTTCGGATAAATGTTTACATAAGGAATTTTTATGAATTTTGTAATTGTTTGAGTATTATTTATATTTTTTGTTGATTTATTATAAAAAAAGAAAAATTCTTTGTTTGAATATTTTTGTTTATAAGAGAATTTGGATAATTATTTTGTTTAAGAATATTTTTTGCTTTGTTAATAGTATCTGATCGAAAAACTGGACTTGTTAATTTTATTGCTCTGTCAGCTAACTTATTAATAACACTAACTTTTGAGATTAAAGGTTGTGAAGACTTAAAATTTAGATAACGTCCAGACCATGTTGGTTTAGTATAACCATTGAGTTAAATTTGGTTATCATTGTTGATGAGTTTGAGGTCTAAAAAGGTAATGCTATTGTTTTCTTCGATTTCAATAGTAAATTTTAATCTTGGATGAAAGGAATTAAAATTTTCAAGCAAAATTGGTATAATTTTTTTTCTTCTAACGCGGTTATGCAATCATCTACATATCTTTTGAAAAAAATTATTTCGAAATTTATTTTATTAAAATTTTTTCTTCTATATATTCTAAAACAATTTGTGCAATGATACTAGAAATTGGTGAACCCATTGCACATCCAAAAATTTGTTTATAAAATTTATTTTTGTATTGGAAATATGTTGTGTTAGTGTTATTCTACTGCATTAATGAATTCCGTGATAGGTATGTGTGTAAAATTTTCAATTAATTGCCATTTTTTATGTTAAATTTGTTTTGCTAGGTCTAATGTGTATTTGTGTATAGTGATACTACATCTAAGGATATCATTTTAAAATTTGGTTTTAATTTAATGTGTCTATAAATCTTTGAATTGCCAGGAATCTTTTATATAGTAATCATTTTTGAACGCGATATTTTTAAGGCAATTTGCTAAAAATTTTGATAATTTATAAAAAGGACTTTGTACATAGAAACTATTGGTCGTAAAGGTATATTATTCTTATGTAATTTTGGTAACCATACAATTTTGGAGTTTGTGCATTGTGAATTTGTAATGATTTAGATTCGTTTTTCGTAATAAATTTAAGTAATTCCCATTTTTTTATTAATTCATTATTTTTGTTTTTGAAAATATTAGTTGGATTACTTTTAATTTCTTTATAAGTTGTATTGTCATTAATAATTCGTTAATTTTGGTATCATAATCTATTGTATTCATTATTACTGTGCTGTTACTTTTATCTTGGTTTTAATATTATAAATTATAAATTTGTGGATTGTTTTTAATAATTTTTTTGTTTGTTCGAATTCTTGTTTTAAATGTTTTATTTTCTTTGTGTATGTGATGTTTTTATTTTTTAAAATTATATATTGTGTTTGTAATTTTTGTTCTTAATTGTTTTTATTTTCATTTGGTAATTCAAATATGAAGATTCAATATTAGCTATTATATTATTAATAGAATTTCGTTTGTGTTATAATCTAAGCAAAATTTGGTCTAATGAAGTGTTATTAATAACATTATTGGTAATTATTGTATTTGAAATATTGGTTACCAAATTTATTGTTTTGTATGGTTTTGGTGTTTTGAGTTGTTGGCTTGTATTTTAGTAGTTGTATTTTTCTTTTTGATGTTTGAGTTTAATGGTTGTAAAACGTTCTTCATATTTAAATTCAATATTCTAAAAATGTGTGTTTGTATGTGTTGCTTGTCAAACTGTCAATTTTGTTTATAATGTAGATATTCTATTTGAAATGTATTTATCTGTTGTGTGCAATCTTTAATTAAAACATTTAAAGTAATTTAAATTTGAAAGTACTTACGGTTTTTTCGATTTTGTCATTTAAGAAACTGCTATTACATATGATATGCTTAAGATTAAAATTAAGGAATTTTGGAGAGATGTTTTCAGTCTTGCACGTAGTAGAAATATTCTTCTGTTCTTCAAGCTGCATATTTTTCATATAATTTTGATAATATTTGAAATCTTCATATATTTGTAGTCCTAAAATGTTTTTCATCTTCTTGAAGTTCATTGAATATTGTTATCATTTACAAAGCTTCTTTCGCCAAAGGGTATTAATGTATAAATTATATATAATTTCTTCTGTCAGTTTGACGTATAAACCTTATTTTTCACAACATCCTATTTAAATGCAATCTTTAAATAAAATCTTAAATAAATAAATATATTCAAAATCATAGTAAACACAACAATTTTGTCATTTATTAAACAAAAGCATTTTATTTTATATTTACAATTTCTACATTTATTTATATATCTACTTGAAAAGCTTTTTAATAAAGCGAAACGTTGTCGTCGTCGTTATTCATTCATGTTTTAATATTAGACCTAAAAACAAGAAAAGGAATAAATATTATATATACATGGTCAAAGATTTAAAGTTTTAAATTAATATCCTTCTGGTTGAAAAATAAGGTTTATACGTTCAAACTGACAGAAGAAATTATAATATATTTTATACATTAATACCCTTTGGCGAAAGAAGCTTTGTAAATGGATAACAATATTCAAGTGACTTCAAGAAGATGAAAAACATTTTAGGACTACAAATATATGAAGATTTCAAAATATTATCAAAATTATATGAAAATATGCAGCTTTGAAGGACAGAAGAATATTTCTACTTACGTGCAAGACTGAAAACATCTCTCCAAAATTCCTTAATTTTAATCTTAAGCATACATATGTAATAGCAGTTTCTTAAATGACAAAATCGAAAAAACCGTAAGTACTTTCAAATTTAAATTATTAAATGTTTTAATTAAAGATTGCACACAACAGATAAATTACATTTCAAATAGAATATCTGACATTATAAACAAAATTGACAGTTTGACAAGCAACACATACAAACACATTTTTAGAATATTTGAATTTTAAATATGAAGAACGTTTTACAACCATTAAACTCAAACATCAAAAGAAAATACAACTACTAAAATACAAGCCAACAACTCAAAACACCAAAACCATACAAAACAATAATTGGGTAACCAATATTTCAAATACAATAATACCTAATAATGTTATTAATACACTATCATTAGGACCAAATTTTGCTTTAGATTATAACACAAACGAAATTCCTATTAATAATATAATAGCTAATATTGAATCTTCAATTTCTGAATTACCAAATGAAAATAAAAACAATATAAGAACAAAAATTACAAACACAATATATAATTTTAAAAATAAAAAACATCACATACACAAAGAAAATAAAACATTAAAACAAGAATTCGAACAAACAAAAATTTATTAAAAACAATCCACAAATTATAATATTAAAACCAGATAAAAGTAACAGCACAGTAATAATGAATACAATAGATTATGATACCAAAATTAACGAATTATTAAGTGACAATACAACTTATAAAGAAATTAAAAGTAATCCAACTAATATTTTTCAAAAACAAAATAATGAATTAATAAAAAAATGGGAATTACTTAAATTTATTACGAAAAACGAATCTAAATCATTACAAATTCACAATGCACAAACTCCAAAATTGTATGGTTTACCAAAATTACATAAGAATAATATACCTTTACGACCAATAGTTTCTTATGTACAAAGTCCTTTTTATAAATTATCAAAATTTTTAGCAAATTGCCTTAAAAATATCGCGTTCAAAAATGATTACTATATAAAAGATTCCTGGCAATTCAAAGAATTTATAGACAACATTAATTAAAACCAAATTTTAAAATGATATCCTTAGATGTAGTATCACTATACACAAATACACCATTAGACCTAGCAAAACAAATTATACATAAAAAATGGCAATTAATTGAAAATTTTACACACATACCTATCACGGAATTCATTAATGCAGTAGAATTAACACTAACACAAACATATTTCCAATACAAAAATAAATTTTATAAACAAATTTTTGGATGTGCAATGGGTTCACCAATTTCTAGTATCATTGCACAAATTGTTTTAGAATATATAAGAAAAAAAATTTTAAATAATTCGAAATAATTTTTTTCAAAGAATATGTAGATGACTGCATAACCGCGTTAGAAGAAAAAAATATACCAATTTTGCTTGAAAATTTTAATTCCTTTCATCCAAGATTAAAATTTACTATTGAAATCGAAGAAAACAATAGCATTACCTTTTTAGACCTCAACTCATCAACAATGATAACAAAATTTTAACTCAATGGTATACTAAACCAACATGGTCTGGACGTTATCTAAATTTTAAGTCTTCACAACCTTTATCTCAAAAAGTTAGTGTTATTATAAGTTTAGCTGACAGAGCAATAAAATTAACAAGTCCAGTTTTTCGATCAGATACTATTAACAAAGCAAAAAATATTCTAGAACAAAATAATTATCCAATTCTCTTATAAACAAATATTCAAACAAAGAATTTTTTCTTTTTATAATAAATCAACAAAAAATATAAATAATACTCAAACAATTACAAAATTCATAAAATTCCTTATGTTTAAACATTTATCCGAAAAAATAAATCAAATTTTCAAACCATATAATTACAAAATTGCCTATCAAAACACAAACAAACTACAAAACCAAATCTATTCAAAATTAAAATCAAAAATTGAAAAAAGTAAAACATCACACATAGTTTATAAAATAGACTGTCAAAATTGTAATGGTATATATATAGGTGAAACCATGCAATATTTGGAAAATAGAATAAAAGGACACAAATACAATAAAAATCTTACAGCTTTAAAAAAACATGAAATAACTCAAAATCACACTTTGATTTCAACAAACGTAACAATTTTAAACAAGAAAAAATTTAAAAACGCGTAATATACTTGAAATAATTCAAATTTATAAACATAAAAATGCAGTCAATGATAAAACCGATATACAGTATTTCACAAAATTATATAATTTAATTTTATAACTAAATAAAATATTTGTAAAGAACTATTTAATTAAAATTTTTATAAACAAATAATCACAACATCCTATTTTAAAATGCAATCTTTAAATAAAACATAATAATATATTCAAAATCATAGTAAACACAACAATTTTGTCATTTATTAAACAAAAGCATTTTATTTATAATTTACAATTTCTACATTTATTTATATATCTACTTGAAAAAGCTTTTTAATAAAGCGAAACGTTGTCGTCGTCGTATTCATTCATGTTTTAATATTAGACCTAAAAACCAAGAAAAAGGAAATCAAATATTAACGTGTATATATTATCATGTGTGAAATTCGTCCACATGTTCCAAGACCAACTCGTAGTTTCATGCCTATGGAACAAGGCGTAAGGACGCCTTAATTACACCTTTCAAAAGGGTGAAGTTGGCGCAGCAGTCCGTGGTTTTTTGGGGGCCAAAGCTATATAATAAATTGAAGACACGAGTGGATGAAGGTGTTTTGTTACAAAATCCAACTTTTTCAGAAATTAAGTTTTTTTATGTAATTTTTCTCAAAAGTAGTATAACATAACCCCTTCATACATTCACGAGGCTCGAGTGTTCTTGAATTTCCGGAATTTTCGATGGTGCTATATGAAAGATGAGTACAAAACACCTTCATTCATGCAAAAAAGACAGTTTTAAAAATGCGACATAGCGCTTTCATCAAGACTGTTAAAAATATGCTTCAAGAAAACCCTTTTTACAGTGTGAATGAGTTTTTAGGTTATGATTTTGCGTAGACACGTTTGTTGAGATTCATGCTCTGTCACTGGTCTTTATCT
This sequence comes from Protaetia brevitarsis, assembly GCA_004143645.1. NCBI lineage: Eukaryota > Metazoa > Arthropoda > Insecta > Coleoptera > Scarabaeidae > Protaetia > Protaetia brevitarsis. The sequence continues at coordinate 53,014 of RXPK01002615.1, read as the reverse complement.
TACTTTATCTTATGCGTGTCTTTGAAATTTTTCTTTACTCTTTTTAGGTATACCTTTTCACACCTAATTTTATATTTTATATTTTCATATCTTATTTCTTTTTTTATATTTTATATTTGTTTTTTTAACATGTCGGGTATTTTTGACTAATAAACTACACTACACACTACACTACACTACCCTAAAAAAATAAAAGCACTTTGTGCTTACCAAAGGAATTATCTTACTGTTTGTGACACAACAATAAATTTCTTAAGAAAACTGGGCATACGACAGAAATTCACACACTTATTTCACTGTTTGGTAAAAAAGGGTATTTTGTGCATCGATACAGCATCTTTGGCTCTTGGATTTCAAAGCTAAACGTAACAATCCAAAGAAATTACAAACTTAGCGGTTGCCAAAATAAGTAATTTTTAGTAAATTTGTTATAATTTATTTCGAACTAATTTTCAGGGGGTGAATACACACAATAATATATAAGATAAGAATTTATTATTTTATTCTGTCGACGCCCTGCACATATAGTACTGGTTTAAAAATGCGGAGGTTTTTGATGATGTTAAATAACATTATGATATCCCTATCAAATAAAAGCAAGTAATAGACACATATATGTATAAATTTTAAATAGCGCAACTCATTTTCATGTGTGACAATCGCCGTTTACCCAAAGTTTAAATAGGACGTAAATTAAATAAAATAGCTGTTTGTACATATATAATTAGGATCTGTAATAGTAAACAAGGTACTGAAATTTTATAGGATCATCCAATGGAGATACTTACAAAGTATTATAAATTTCACGTTCACATAACCCCCTAACGATGTAGGATACACACTCCGACAGTTAAGGAACCCTAAGGGTGTACATAATGCTGATTTATAAGAAGACGTCAGGGTACCGAAATCGTAGCAGTAACATAGATTGTAGCGTATACATGAGGCAATTAATCTGCAACAGTAGGGGGCCCTCTAACTGTTATAATAACGGGCCGAAGTGAGGTTCGTTAAGGGTGTAGAATTATTCCTACGCATTTATTTAAGGGTCTTGACACAATAAATATGCTTTCATTTCAAATTGAAGTGTACAGTGACTGTCTTAATTAATGTCTCTCCTTATGACGACGAGGATATCAAAACTAAGATCCCTGGATGTCTTAGACAGTTCGGGTTTTATCAGTTTGCGCAGATATAAATCTTACTTAGAGAGCATATTATTACACTGGTTAACACTAGTCATTCCACACAACCTTTGATAGCTGTTTTAGCTGACTACCCTCATTATTAAACGGCAGTTGTTTTGTTTCAATTAGCTCCACTTTTCTTATGATGCGGTAATATTTATAACTGGTACTACGGCAATAAAAGCAAAGGAACGTTCGCCAATTTGTCTGTGATTTCATCAAAATATTGTGATCTATTAACTGCGTTAACATGGCCAGAAAGTGTAGTAAGGATCCTAATTCTTTTTGTTGTATCTGTGGTGAACTGACTTTCAAAAAACAAAGACGAAATTTCACAAAACTAGTCTTGGAGAGTTGTCAACGGTGTTTTGGTGTCACTGTGGCCCATTAAGATAAATGCTGGGCCCCTCATATTTGTTGCATAATGTGTGTGAAGAATTTAACCGATTGGAAGAAAGGGTCCCATCATATACCGTTTGCTGTGCCCATGATTTGAACCAAGAGATCACATTTCTAACTGCTATTTTTGTCTTACTGACGTAAATGGTATAAATTTCAATTAATTTACCTTCAACCAAGAGACCAGTCCCTCATAGTGAAGATTTGCCCATACCAGTTACATATAAACTAACTAACTAAACTAAAACTATGCGTCCGTTGAGATTGACGATACGCAATCCTCCACTTCAAGCCAATGTGTTAATGAGGACAATGATTTTGAGTTTGAAGAAAATTGAACCACACTTGATAAGTCAAGGAGACCTAAACGATTTGGTCTCGCGATTTAAATTTGTCAAAAAAGCACTCAGAACTATTAGGATCTCTATTAAAAGGATGGAATTTGCTACATCATGAAACTAATTTTGATAAATCATATTTTTCTCAAGACGGGTACTGGGTGTGATATAAATGGGATTATGAATTATTTTGGAAATCGATTTTGATCCCTCCCAGTGACATTTATTCATCGACTCTTCCAAAACAAGTCTAAAAGCAGTGTTACTGCATCACGGAAACATACTTCCTTCTGTACCTCTGGCTCATGTTGCTAATATGAAAGAAATGTATGAAAACATGAAGTTATTACTTGAAAAAATTAAGTACAGTATTTATCGGACTTCAGGTGGGTTATACTAAAATTCTACTGCTTTTTATGTGAATGGAAAAGTCGAGACAGAATCACTATCATAAAAAATATGGCCTACATGTGCAACCTTAATTCCTGGACAAAAAGAAATGTGAAGTATTTCACTACCTATACACTACCACCATTGCATATCAAATTAGGCCTGATCAAAAATTTTGTAAAGGCAATGGATCGCAATGGGAGTGGATTTTTGTATCTAAAAGAAAATTCCCCAAAATAAGTGATCTTCGAAGCACCTCAAATCAGGGACTTAATAAAAGATCCTGTATTCAAAGAAAAATTGAGGGATTTAGAAAAACCAGCATCGAAGTCTTTTAAGAATTTTGTTGCAATTTTTTGGTTAACCATAAGAGTGAGAGCTACAGAGAGTTGATTAGCGAGCTATTGTTGGCTTATCAAGCATTGGGTTGCAACATGTCACTCAAGATTCATTTTTTAGATTCGCACCTGGATTTCTTCCTCAGAATTTGGGCAGAAAATGAGCACGGAGAAAGGTTCCATCAGGACAGAAAACGTTACCAGAGCAAATGGAACCCAAATATGTTGGCAGACTACTGCTGGAAAATCAGAAGGAACCAACCAGGAGCTAAATTTGCTAGAAAATCTTAGATCGTAATTTCATAATAATTTTTTTTTACATTATTGGTTCAGGAGATCATTATTTTTTGAAATATTTTAAATTACTTAGAAGAATAAGCTTCTTGGGTAACAGATCTTTTTTAATTTTTGTTTTTACTGCCAACCACCTATTAAAGTAAAAAATAAAAGTCCATGTGGCACGACAAAGTTACAATTTCGTTTACATACACTACCAATTATTACTGATTCTCCATCATATTAATTGTAATTGAAGAAGACAATGATTCTAATCAAGATAGAATTTCGATATCAAATCATACACTCGCAGCAAGGGTTAATCAATACGTATATCCCACTGTAAAAGGACTTTAAATTTCATACATCCCGCGGGGAGAATTACTGTTATTATTATTATTATTATTATTAACAAAATATCCATAAATGGCACGGCCGACACAAGCGCTCTAATTTCACACGCGGGAACGTGACAGACGCTCTGGCGTGGCGGCTGATAGGCGCTGCGAAATTTTTCACCAGCGTGAGTGCGGGAGATTTAATTAAATTAATTTTAATGCATTTCGGTGGCGCCGATGATTTTACGCATCCATTGTCACCGTTGCAATGCGGCGTTAATTAAAATACGGCGGGCGATGGCAGAAAAATCCTCTTTTGACGTGTTCTCTGTTCGGCCGTTGCGTTGGTGCCACTGCGAATGACGTAGTCGTAGCGTTTGGGGGTTGAGCTCGGTGGAAGGAGAGTGGGAAAAATATGCCACTCTGTCCGCTCACCGTGAATAATCGGGGGGATCTTTTTGCAGAATTCGCGAGTTTTTCGAGTGTGCTTGCCGCCTGTATGGCACTAGTTGCGGAATTATTCCGTATGCATGAGGAAGAAGATTGATATCCCAACTGCCTTTTTTCAAAAAATGGAAAAAGAGAGAGAAAGAACTAATTATTAAATCTTAAATTTCATATATATTTAGCTTAACATTAGGTATAATTTAAACACTAAGAAAAAGAATTGTTTGCCCTTAATAGGGTAAGATGGGCCACTACGAAACATTTAGATTTTACGAAATATGCAATCATGAAATAACTAAATGTCTCATCGTGTCCAAAGTGTATCATAGTGGCACATATAGCGGCAAATACCGATAACTTCTGCAAACTGGTAGATCAAGTGGTCGTAGAGAATCAAACGAGCTATCGATCAATTGCCTATTATTTTGTAGTTTGACATTTCAAATTTGGTTTCGATAACTGGAGCAGCTACTTTTCAGTGTGTTGTTAAAGTAAGTGAAGCGTTTGACAAATACAATATCTTTAAAACCTCGTTATCTACGAAGCAAAACGTAGAATGGCTTCGTGCTGCATTTGGTGATAAAGCGGCTTCTCAAAACATTGTTTAAGGCTGGTACAACAATTTAAGTTTGACAGGGCTACACTCAGCGACGACTTAAGAGGAGGAAGACCAGTTTCTGTAGTTACTGATGAAAACATAGCTGTCTTTCGAAGAATGATTAAAAAAGACAATCGAATCACCTACAGAATTACTAGAAACAACTTGTACTTGTACTTGCAATTGTATAGCCGCAATTGAAAAGATCCTGCATGGTTACTTGGAAGTAAGGAAAAGCTGATGCCGTTGGATACCTCACACAGATGCTCAAAAAGGCCAACGTGTTGAAAGGTGCAAAGCAAAACTTTAAAGAAATACAACGACGGTGGGTCAAAAGCAACCTACAACATTATTACTGACAACAAAAATTGGATTTACGCATTTGAACCCGAATCTAAGCTGTAATCGGCTCAATGAGTCTTTCTTACTGATCCTAATCTAGTCAAAGCCAAGCAGTATCGAAGTGTAGGAAAGAAAATAAATAATTTTTTTCTCGGAATCTGGACCAGTTTTAACTGTTTTTTTTTTCCATGGGCGGGTGTAAAACCCGAGGAAGGCAGCTCGGCCAGAGAAACCTATTGTGCCCCCATGTCCATATTTAGCCCTCTCGCTCAGGTTGCACCCTATCAAAGAAGTTCGCAATCTGGCTGAGAGTTAATTTGTCAAGTCTGGGTTTGTCCAACCGATCGACCCCAAAGTGCGTCTGCCTCTCCCCATCCACTGCCGAGCAGTTGAGAAGAAGGTGAGCAGGAGTTTCTTGCGCCCCCCGCCACACCTCCTGCACACCTCCTGCACAGGGGAAAGTTCACTAGCCCCATGCGGTGCCTGTGTTTATTTAGTGCGCAGTGCCCAGTTAAGATTCCTGTGAGTAATCTCAATCTGTCCCTGCTCATAAAGACTGCTTTACGGAGTTTTTCCTGATAAGGTTGGAGTCCTAGGGATTTACAGTGTCTAGCGCCGGCAAGTCTATTCCAGAGGGAACAGTGCCTAGCAGCAAGTTGGGACCTGACAAACGTTTTGATTCCCCCATACGAGCCAGCTGTTTCAGTATTCTGTGGCACCCCAGTACCACCTCAGAGTCAAATCTGACCGCCCGCAAAGCTTTGAGGACAGCTTGGCTGTCGGAGATGATTTCTATCCTTCCATTTTTGCGTGGGCAGTTTGAGATGCCCTCAGCACAAGTCTGAATGGCAATGATTTCGGCTTGGAAGACGGTGGGGGAGGTCCCTAGGCTGAAAGCTTCGCCGTCCCTCCAGATTCCAATGCCAGTGCCATTACACGTTTTCGAGGCATCGACGAACCATCGGGATACACCTCGATTTGGTTTGTGGATGTATGCAATTGCAGTTACTCTGCTGGAGATATCTACCCTGTATCCCCTAGAGAAGCTGAAAACGGGCGAGATCTTATCTGCCTTTACGGATAGTGGTACTGTTTGTTCGATGTAGTTGAAGATGCTGGTATGATCTCCGACTTTGCCGGAGAAGCCCTTGCATCCACTACATTTTGCTCTGTAGGCCGCTGGGACTGCCTCAGACCACAGCACCAACTGCAGCGGGGAGAGCCCAAGAATGGTCCCCATAGCAGCAGTCGGCGCCGAGGACATGGCTCCTGTGATCCCCAAACAGGCAATCCTCTGGACTTTGCTAAGCGCACTTATAGCATAGCCTAGATTTGCTTTATGCCACCAGACCAGCGAGGCGTAAGTTATAGAGGGTACTATGACCTTCGTGTACAGCCAGTGCACCATTGAAGGCTTTAGCCCCCACGTTTTACCGAACACACCTCTACAGGCCCAGAAGTTCCTGATGGCTTTGTTCGTCACATGTTCTAGGTGTGGTTTGTACAGCACTTTGGCATCCAAGATAATACCCAGGTATTTAACCTCGGTTGATACGAGTATTTTGGAGCCGAATATAGTGGGACACTGGAGATTGGAGAGTTTCCTCCTCCAAGTGAACGGAACCATAATCGTTTTACTGGAGTTGACATTGAGAGCCTCTCTTGTACACCACCTCTCTACAAGCCTGAGCGCGACCTGCATCCTCTCGGATACTACGCCCCCAAATTTCCCGCAGACAAGAATGGTGATGTCATCGGCGTAGCCCTGCGCATGGAAGCCCGCCCCCCGAAGTTCAGAGAGCAGGCTGTCCACCACAAGACTCCATGTAGTACTCCATGACAGTACGCCGCCCTGCGGGCAACCAGCTGCCACCGCCGCCCTGATCGTGCATAGGTTCTGCGACACGTGAACCTTTCTGTTTCTTATCATGTTGCCGATCCACCTCGTAATCGTTGGCTCGACTCCACGTTTACGCAGCGCCCTTTCCATCGACAGAAACGACGCCTTATCGAAGGCGCCACAATGTCGAGGAAGGTCGCTAGTGCGATTTCTTTGTTGCCATAGGCAGTTTCCACTCGACGAGCTAGGTCATGGATGGCCTGCTCGCAGGATTTACCAGTTTGATAAGCAAATTGGTACTCGTGAAGAGGCATCCTTGCCAGAGCCGAGTCCCTCAGGTGCTTGTCAATTATCTTCTCAAGAGTTTTGAGAAAGAATGAGGTAAAGTTTTAACTGTTGCTCTTGAAGACAGACGCACGGTGACTGCAGAATGGTACACAACAGTATATCTGCCAAATAGGTTTTGAAGACTGTCACTTACGACGCTCTAAATGTAGAAGCGTTCTGCGTCAAGATAACGCATCAATCCATACCGACAAACAAATGAAACTAAGATGAAATTACTGCAACATCCGCCATGTAACTTCAACTTGGCATCCTGCGATGCGTGGCATAAGATTCTCAACGTCCGAAGGAGCGGTGGAATACTTGGTTTCCGATGTGACTCAAGAAGATTGGAATTTATGTTTAAAAAAAGAGTTTTATCGTATGCATAAGTGTATTTAGTTTAAAGATTCAACACATTTGCCAGTTTGCAAAAGTTATCGGTGCTACCATCGTATATTTGAAATTTAAGATTACAATTTTCAGAAGACATTACAACCTTGGGCAACAATCAAGTGCAACTTGAAACTAATCTGGAGTTGTAAACATTTTTCTAATCTGTCTTGGGTACTCACTCATTCTCGGAAATGAGGAAGCAATAGCTAAATAGCAAATTAAATTCTGGACAAATCAGAAATTCCTCCAATACTGGCTCTTCCTGGTTTGGTCCATGCGAAGTAGTGCTTCAAGATTTACTCACTTCAACAATATAGATCACCAAATGGGTTTGCGGGTGGACATGCTTCGGGGGGCTGAATTACATATTTAACAGTTCTCAATTTGTTAAGTTGGATGGCTCCACATCTAGGACGGTGACTATCACATCAGGTGTCCCGCGGGATTCGCATTTGGGTCCTTTTCAATCTGTATGTCGCAGATATATGCGAGTGCTTCAAAAACTTAACAAACTAAGTTTGCTGAAACAAATTAATACTAGGTTACTAGGTTATGAATTTATAACACGAAACCGAACACCCAGTAATTTTTACCATCAAATGTTGCACATACTGATTTACCCGTCATTTAAGCATAGAATTACACAGATAAATGTCTCGAAAACGCGGGGATATTAAAAATTTAAAATTAAACGTATTTCTTTTCTTTGTTGAATGTATATTGCAAAAAGTGGAGTTACTAATTATAAAAACCTATTTGTTACTAACTAAGCGAACTCATTTGACTTACCTAGATATTTAGTTTCTTATCTGCGTTGTTTTACACGATTTCACATTTCGAACCTTGTGGAAATAAAAATCTCGTGTGTTTCAAACTTGAATGTTTTCTTTATCTCGCAACGTTAATCACCAACCTTAAAACTGGTTATATAAGGGTCTTATGCATACTATTTCACTTAAACTAAGCACTTTAAATTTGAATATTGGAGTGGAGGACATTCTGCGACAAAATGTTAATGGATTTATGACTGAATAGAAAAGTAATTTTCTCAATTTAACGACGTTTCAATGTTTTTTTTTTATATCTTTCCCAAGTTTTTTTTTTTATATGAAGTGAATATTAATACTTATATGTATGTATGTATTTATGTATATGTGTGTTTGTAAATGGTTAATGTGCTAACGTCGTATACATATTTTAACATGTTTTTTGTAATTGACAAACAACAATATGTTGTGAGAAAATAAAATTGAAGTAATCTATACTATTAATTAATATTCACTTCGTATAAAAAAAACTTGAAAAAGACATTAAAAAACTGTGAAACGTTGTTAAATTGAGAAAAATTGCCTTTAAATAAAACCATAATTCCACTAACATTTTGTCGCAGAATAGAATATAATGGCTAACTGACAAACTTCTAGAAAGTACAGGACCTTTAAGCAAGAGTTCCCCACAGCATTCGGGGTCGTATCCATCTATTCGTATTTTTTTTTAATGCTAGCGCGTCCTCTAGACTGTTACAATCAGAAATCCCCACCTCGCACGACAGCTGGCATTTGACAGGGCATACTCATGATTAAAAATTAATAAAATAGATATCACTAGGATGTTGAAAAATTGGTTTTTACTACTTTAATTAAAGTATTACATATAAAAATATATTCCTTTTTATCCGGGTAGTAGGCTACCTTGTAGCATTACAATAAATAAATAGAACTTGACCGTAAAAGTGTCAAGGTAATTGTTTTTACGAGTCATTGTTTTTTTCATCAGTTAGAAGGGAAGTTATTTGAGAAAGTTATTACCTACAATATGCTCCGCGTTGAAAGTAAGCAAAAACAATAGGAGGCAGCATTGTGCTCCTTAAATTTCTGAAAATACGCCCCGTTTTGCCTTTTCAATTAAAGCAAATCTCCAGACAATTTAAATAAATAACAGGCGCGAAACATCTACAAATTAATCCGTAGCCCATTCAGCACAATAAATAATTACTTATCCGGTAGTAACGAGAACAGGCAGCGACTAAGAGGAGGTGCTATACTTTGGGGATTTAAATATTTAACCCGCAGGGTAGCGGGGAGAGCGTTCCCCAATTACTTACCCCCGTAGAGGTATTTCCTTTCATTTACAGGCGCCCGGCGAATCCTATTAAGTGGGCTTATTTTTCGTAGAGGGCACGTAACGCGGATATATTGCTTTTTGATGAAAAAATACGGGCGCACCGGCGCGCACTCGGAAACGCCACCTATTGTGTATTCCGGGGCGTCCTCCAAATCCATATTAATGCACGAATTCGGAGACCGCATCCGCTGGGAGGATATCGGTTACCTATGGTGCGGTCTGTGTCGGTAGGGCACGGCACGGCTTGACAGGAAGAGGTGAAGGGTTTTTAAAGCGTCCCTAATATGTTTCCGATTAAAACGAGCGAGAAATGCGGTAAGGGGGAATCGCGGCTGGTGCGCTAATATCGTCGATGGATCATTGTTACGATCGCGGCAATCCATCACTTTGTCGGTTCCTCCGCTTTTTTTATGGTAATTTTCTGGTATATGGAAAAAAATCGTTTAAAATTGGGAGCTAAACGTGAGTCAGAATACGTTAATATTTTTTCGAACGACCAATGCTTCCGTTATTAAAAAAAAAATTGTTGGAAGAGCTTTGTAAAAAGCAAAAATCTACAAAATTCATCGAAATACTTTATATTTTATTTAACATTGTTAATATACACTGAGAAACATGTTCCAAATAAACTGTTTTGCTAAGATTTGTTTATTTACAGAAAGTGAATATTGATTTGTCGTTGTCATTCCTAATTAATTGCTGGAATAAAATGATGCTTTTTGCCAAGAGTTTTCTGTTTTAAATATTTTGTTTAATTGGATTGAATAAATTGTTTTATAAGAAAGGAGAATATTATTGGGATGATGATATGGATACCTTGTGGCAAGTAAATACTATATTATTTTCTATTTAGAGAAATAGTACAGCTAATTTAAATAAATGTATATCTATCCTTAGTGAACTGTTCGCTAGAATGTCGTATAGCATCGCATCCCAATCGTAGAATTTCGTAGGAACGCTATCTTTTAGCCAATCACGTCATTACCTCTTTCGCGCGTTTCACACCAGTGCCAGTGTCGTTGTAGTTAGTTGCTAATCAGTTGTGATCTGGTTGTGCTTGTGATTTTGTTGTTTGAAATCAATATGGTAGATACGATATTAGAAGATTGGGGTCTTGCAGAGTACTGGTCAGTCTTTCAAGGTAACTAAATAATATGTGTATATATCTATCATAATAAGTTTCAGTCGATTAATCTGCATTAACTTGTATTATGTAAAATCGTCAACGTTCGTATCAGCCGTTACATTATTCGGCAATCGTTTCTGAGAAAATGTAATCAGTAAATTCTTTTTATGCTCATAGAATGCCGAAAACCCCGAGATGTGCCAGTTAATTGTTGCATTTGATACGCCGTTACGCTAGTCATGTTCCCACCTCATCTTGTAATTTGCAATGTGGATTATAGAAATATATTACTGTATTTTAATATACGTTGGGTACATATTTGAAATTTTAATTTTGTTATAATGCTTTTGTTTAATTAACATTGTATTGTTACTGTGCCTCTGTTCAAGAAATAAAATATAAAACAGACCGCCGTGCACTTCATTGTCTTCATTGTCCGCAGGTAAACGCATATCTCTACCATAAGAAAGGAAGTTAGTTACAGCAATTAATCATTTCAATAGATCCTATTCGTGAGGTTACTTGTTTTAATAATAATTTTCTTTTACAATAACAACACGGTTCATTTACTACAAGCAAACTAGCTACTTGCTATACATTAACCTTTTATTACAGTAGTTATCACAAGTAGCCAAGTTAGTTGTTATACGAATATAGTTCAATTGTTTTAGAACAGTGACTTCATTTCCATTATATAGAAAAGTTAACCTGTAACTAATTAACCGCCTTTCAAGTAAACAACTTTACTTCTCATAGCTAGTAGACTCCAGACACAAGAAAGCTCTTATAATAAGCAATGTGTATATCTGTCCCCTATTTAGGCGAACTTTTTTCTTGAGGTTATTAAATATTTAATAGCTATTACTAAACATTTTTCTCAGTTTAAGCTCACTGAGAAAAATGGGTTAAGTAAAGTGTTTACTTGTTAAAAAATCATTTACAATAGACAAAGTTTCACTTGCAACTATTCTCCTCAATTAATACCTGCAACTAAACGCAGTTTCCTGAATACAAGTTCTTACTGTAAATAGTGCTCTTATTATCGGCTATTATACAGCGTACCTGACAAATTCTTGTGTAATAATCGTAATCAAACTGTTGATATGTGGTAAGTAACGTATTACTTGTGACTATTGGTACTGTATCTAACTACAGCATATACTTAGTGCAAGAACAATAATACTAATTGCTATTAAACTCATGTATTTCCATAAATAAGTAGGAACTTGCCACAACTATGGTTATTTGAGTTTTGCTGCATCTCGTGTGTTTTCGGGGAACCTTGGTAGTTATACCGTGTTTTGCGCATAACCGTCATAACTAGCGTTGAATCACGTACACGCAATGGACGGATAATATCCCATGCTAATAAGGTGTTTGCTTATTAATACTCGATAAGACTGTGTTAGAGCGTTAGAATAGAAGATTTGCTTTCATCTTGGGGACTTCAAACTTCACCAATTAATGAATTTTACACAGGTAACATATGTAGATCATCTTTTTGATATGCACCTTCATAATCAATAAAAAATATATTAGAAGTATTTAAACATTTAAGAGTAACGGCAGTTGTATAAGGATTCCATTTCAATCAGTTGGGGTATTGTTATCCTTCTAAGCTTGTTTTTGAAACGTCTGTTCAGGTTATTCGGTTATTTACTTATTCTTTGTTGTTATTATGTAGCTTAAACCTTACATTACTTCATATAGGTAGTATTGTGTTTGTCTATCAAAATAAACTATTACTAATAATACTGCTTTTTTTTTCTAAATAATAAGATTATGTACGATCTTTAACAAATTAATGCGAATTTAAAGCTCCACAAATCTTCGATTATTAATGCAATCACCGAAATAGTAATTAAAAATTATTTGCAAACAATTTTGAATTACGCATTGCTCGGTACACAGTACTTATAATTGCGGTTGCATAAATAATCGAAGATTTGTGGAACTTTTTTTTGTACTTTATCAGTTATTCACACAGAGTACACAGTACACTATTTAATAAATATTTACTAAACCTCCTAGTTTCGTACCCTAACCATCATTGAACAACAAATTTAAAGTAAGTATATTGCATATTTGTAGCAAACCGTTACCTTTTACATATCAGGTATTTAGTGAACGTGCATTAATGATACTGTTTCCTTATCACAAGTAATCCAAATAGCTTGTATTAATTATGAAGGTGTGATAGCCATTATAAAATAGCTCACTCATAGCAATACATCTACTTGACATGAGTAAATCTCTTATTTATCGCAACTGCATATATTCTTTGACTTAACTACTTGAGTTCAATTATCATAAGTAACTTCATAAGTTACCGGTATGAAGCAGACCGTAAGTAACTTAGATTGCTTCTTGTTAATATCAGTGTTTAAGATCTCTTTTTTACTAGTGCTAAGTAATTTGTGCGTTTGTCCCCTATTCAGCTGAACTTTTTACTTATGGTAATTATATTTTTATTTATGATTATTAAATATTTTTCTCAGTGCTTTGTTCGCGGAAGAAATCCTGAGCTATTGTAGTCGTTTTGGAGAAACCAATATTTAGACCATCCTCCTCCTACGTTTTGCAATTTATCTCTACTACGCCGTCGAATTTACCCTGGATTAGAACGACAAAATCATCTGTATACCTTCGTCCACGACCAGGTTCCATAGCAGAGGGCAAAAATCCACCTTGTGGACACACTTTCCCACCCGGACCACCAATGTCTCTCACATGATGATGGATGCAAACTGATCTCCTTTAAGTCTATCCACCTGCAACTTATTTCAATCGATCCCTTTCTTCCTCGATGCTTTGGAGATTGATGCTGCGGAACGTACTGTCGAATACTCCATCTACGTCGACAAATCTGCACAAAAACAGTTCCTCGGTTTGCAAATTTCCGTAAATAAAAATAACCTCTGCGTACACAGTCTTAGACTTGAAACTTCAGAGGAAAAAGGGATATTATCTAAATCATTAGCTCATATACGTATTAAGAATATACAATTGAGGTAGAAGCTGGCTTCCTTGATCATGGCAGTAATTGTTTAAAAGTCCTGCCGATAGGAAATTGTTGACACAGGCAAAATACCCTGGTTCAACGCCATCTATTAGAACTAATACTGCATATGTCACCACCATGGTAATTGATAAATTTTACATATAAATTTTATTTATAAAATTACATTTAAAGCAGCATTGCTGGTTATCCAGAAAATTTCGTGGATTGTCTGCGTGATATTGTTATTGGAAAAACTGTGGAACGGAATATTTATTTAGTAAACACGCATATTTTACCTACAATATTTTCCGATTTCAATTTATTTTCGCGCGTGATATTATTCCAGTTTTTTAAATACATATTTTGAATATTTATTTGACTCACACAAAAAATATAATAAATAATTCATGCGTGTGGCAACGTTTTTGCATTTTAATTCCTGAGAGTCCATTAAAAATAGCATAATAATATCAAAAAACAACTAGAACCTTTTATGATTTATGCAGCAATATATAATATGAATTATTATTACTAAGTTGATTTTTTCGCTAGGTTATTTTCTAACTTTAAATTATAAAATTTTCGTTAGATTTCATACGTCCACCTTTTTATGCAACTTTATTGAAATTACAATGTCGAAGCAATGCATCGCTTTTAAGGAAAAGCGAATAAAATTTCTCCTTGTGCCAATATAAGAATAATTCCATATCAAATCTTCTCTATTCCTTTTTGTATATTTGCTCCAACGTCTCGTGTTTCCATTCAATCTACAAATATCAGCTTAAATATCCGCACCTTTTACAAAGTTTGTACGTATTAAAAGTGCATGCTTTCTTGCAGAATATTTCTAATATCCTTACATTTGCGATGAAATTTATCTCCAGAAGTTTAATTAGTTCAGCTTCAAGTGCGGTAATATTTACTGCGGATTCCGCACAGTAAACTGATAGTCAATTCCGGTAATCAACATGGATAAATTCGCTCCCGCCTGTTAGTCCCTACGGACTACTTCAAATATTACTTTTAATGATAGTTTACTTATTAAGTTGCTATCTCGCGAAAAGCCGGGCTTTAAACTTTGCAATTAAGATTTAAAAGCATAGAAGTTAGTGCCAAATATTGTGATGAAACTACAATACTATAAATGACAAAAGTTAAAGTAAATATACTTCAAAAACAGTAATCCAAGTACTCATTACTATACAGGTGATTCACGGAACCTGTCCATTAAAAGTTTTTAACTTTGCAACGATATCTCGATTTTGAAACTTTGGGGTTAAGCACAGTTGGCTATGATCTCTTTAGAAAAAACGATTACACCTGGGATTCATGAATAACTAGCATCGCTTGACGAGCATATGCTTCCGTAAGTACAACACTGAATTGATCACGTATCCTCTTCATTAAAATGCCATCTCTGATTACATAATCTTTATAATCACCTTGGTGAACTAATGCCTCTCGTATATCATTGAAACATTCATCTTGTTGAATCTCATTAATCCTGACAAAGTCAAACAACCCCTCGGCTACATACATATTATATGCCTTTAATTCAACATTTAAAATTGTGCATACGAGACAACGCATCAGCTGTAACATTAAGTTCTCCTTTAATATGTCGAATTTCAAAGACATATTCAGAAAGGAGCAGTGACCAACGATATATGCGGTTATTTGAAAATCGTGTTGACTTCAGTGAGGTAAGCGCAGCATAATTCTATAATAAATTTCTTACCAAGTGAATAAAATCGAAGTTTGCTTATCGCATACACAACAGCTAACATCTCTTTCTCAGAAACTGTTTTACTCATTTCGTAGCTCTTAAGGATTCTAGATACAAAACAAATTGGTTCCTCTCCATTTTGACCAATCTGAATAAGAACACCACTTATGGCTGTGTTACTGGCATCGACACGTAATAAAAATTCCTTATTAAGCTCTGGCAAAAGTAAACATAATGACTTATGAAATTCTGACTTTACGTTATCAAAAGCAGCTATTCTCTCAGCTGTCCAACTAAATTTCTCATTCTGAATGTGCGCTAATCTTGGAACAAACCTCTTATAATAATTTATTATTCCAAGAAATCCTCTCAATAATTTAATATTACTAGGTCTAAGGTACTTCTTGATGACTTCAACCCTAGATTCATCAACTCTTACATGATTCTTCGATAAATCACATCCCAAAAACATTATTTCTCGTTTAATAAATTCACACTTGGCAAAGTTCACTTTGAGACCATTATTTGCGAGCACCTCAATAAAGTTGGAGGGAAGGTTGTAAATATATAGCAACCGAATTAGTCTATGACATCCAGAAACCGTAGTTTTGATATTCTTTCCCTATAAGGCGAGTCTACATATCTTTTTATTTCTTATTATTAACATATAGAGAAAACTTTTGAATGTAGTTATTAAATGGAAATATCAATGATTGAGCATCTGTTCGTGTCAAAAAGACAATAAACGCCGTCCACACATCTAACCTAAACCCATGAGAAATGTGCTAAAGTATTTCTAAGGTCTATTTCAAATTATTCAAAAACAGGTTAGCTATAAAAAGAGATCGTTGTTGCTTCAGTTTGTTGGTAAGAGGTATCATTGGACACATAAAATATCTATCGTCCCTCAGTTCAATTGATGACCTAAGGTACTATTGGTTGGGACAAAAACAAACTAATATTGCTTTATCGTCAGTTAACTGGTTACAACAAAAAGATCAATCAAAACTTGTTACATAAAGCATATAGCTCTTCTTAAATTTTGATGACTCGATAAACCTAGTAAAGGCCCACCTACACTCAAAGAGAATCATAAAGTACGAAGAAGGTGAGTATAGTATTACCATTGTTTAAATATATCTAGTTAGTCAACGTAATGCATTGTAGGAAAAATAAAGTATTGCTCTATCGGTAAATATAAATTTATTTGAAAATGCGATAAATATAACAGGTATCTTGGTCAGAGAGAGACAGACAGATTTCTGTGTTCTATCTATCTGCGGAAACAGCGGAATCCCGTATCGGATAATGTGTGGTTCACTCGCATTGGTGAATTGTGTGGGCCAGGGAAAAGGGAGGGTGGATGCACGATGACGCTGTGATGACGCACCGCATAATTTTCGTGTTTGTTTACATTAGAAGATTAGTATTCTGAGGTACTCTGTTATAAATAAGTATAAAGAAATTGAAAGTATATTGCAAGGCACGTTCTTGTTGACAAAACATTAATCGAACAATTTTCAAATTGAGGTTTTTTTTCTTTTAAGAATAAAATATTTAAACTTAAAACAAAAAAAATCACTGAAAAGAGAAAAGTTAAATCTAAAGGGACGAAAATTTGCTGAGAAAAAAAAACATAAAACTACTTCTCAATTTTTAGTTTTCTTAGTTTTTAAATTAATAAGTTGTTTTGTTAATTAATTTACTTATGTTTATGATTATATATAATGAAAATGTTTGTTTTATTAGAAGAATAAGTATTTAGTTTGATAATATATAATCTGTAGTTCGATAGCCTTTTTATGCTTAAAAATTTAATAAAACGCGGGTTTTTCGTTCGAACGTATATACGAGCACCCTCTTCTCCTCCTTTCTCCTATTGCTATCTTCGCTTCCCCCGTGTATAGCGGTACTGTCGCTAACTTCAACTAGTGTAAAGGCGGGAAATTTGAAATTTAAAATGTAGCCTACTATAAATCGTTATTTTTTTTTACATGTATGTACCATTTTACTTTACTTTTTGACTTTTTTTAGTTCTAATTTAATGTATACTCTATGTATATAGTTTTTCTTATATTTACAAAATATTTTTACTTGATTTACTTATGTTTACCATTACATTATAACAGAAATTCGTTTTTTATTATAATGAATAAATATGTAGTTTGGGAGTACAAATCGCCATTTCTTTTTACATATATGCACCACTTTACTTATTAAAAACACCACACATAATGACGCGTCCGCGCTCTTTCTCTTGATTGGCTGAAAAGTTACGAGGTAACCTTTGGGCAATATCCGCATATAGTACAAGGTTATCTCGTAAATTTTCAGCCAATCAAGAGAAAAAGCGCGAACGCGTGATTATGTATGCTGTTTTTAATAAGTAAAGTGGTGCATATATGTATCAAACTAAATATTTATTCTTCCTAATAAAAAAAAAACATTCTTATTATTCTATAATCATACTTAAACTAAAAACTGAAAATTTGAAACACATCAACTTATGTAATCTTTCTCTTTTCTTGTTTTCTTGGCAAATTTGCGTTCTTCAGATTTAACTTCTCTCTTTTCAGTAATTTTGCTTGTTTTAAGTTTAAATATTTTCTTTTTAAAAAAAAAACTTAAATTAGAAAATATTTCAATTAATGTTTTGTCAACAAGAACGTGTCTTTCAATATACTTTCAAGTTCTTTTTTATTATAACAGAACACCCCAATACTAACCTTTCAATGTAAAACAAACACGAGAAGGGCATCGCGATGGCGCGTCATCACAGCGATCATCGCGTACGCTCTCCTTTCCCCGGGCCTCACCACAACTTAACGAGGAATCTTATGTATACGGACGGTGATACGGACCTGACCTTTGGGTAACTATTGCAATTAACTAATATTTTGCCGACACGTAAGAGGGCCATCTTGTGTGTAGTAGTCTAACTATAAAGCTTATATTTAAATCGAGGGACATCAACGGTGTGCTGCCATCTACCGCTTTTGTCCAAAATGTTCAAAAATCCGTTTGTCCATAATGTTGTCTAACTAGTATGTATATAAACAATGGTATTACATAAGGAAGAATGTTACATTAAACATTCTGATTCCAATTTTGTGTTTCATAAGCATAGTATATAATTTATAGTTTCTATCGTTTATGAAATCAAAAGAAAAGGTATAAAAGATTAAACAAACAAGATTATATTTCTTTTAAAATAGCATTCTATCACTCTGAAATATTTTGCTATCGGCCGAATACTAAAACCATCACTCATTACAAAATATAATACCTGAAATAAAACTGATACTGCAAAGATATACGATTTTCGGAAAGAAACACATTCAGAGCCCCTTTAAATATAGAAATACGTACAATAAATCAAAGTCAGGGTATTGTTTCATTAATATCGAAAGGGCGTGCCTGTCCACCGGTGCCCCCTCGCCTCTTCTTCCCTCCCATTCTGTACTCCTGCTCGGGAAATGCTGGCTAAAATTTCCCATAGCACATTATTTCTAATAAAGGAAACCGAGATAACTGAGGGAAATGAAGGCTTCGAGTTAAAATACGTCACAGTGTTCGTTCGTGGGGCAGCGCCGTCATATGATTTATTAATTTCGGTACCCCTACCGAGTGAGCGAGAACACAATCAGAAGAGATGGATATAAATCTTCGGCCAACGAACGGCATAGGTAATAAATAACATGTTTCAGTCATAAAATCTGTGACAGTTAAGATGTGTATAAATTTCATTAATTAATGCTATGAATGGGGTGGCAATGTTTCACAGAAAGATATATATACATATTTATTTAGACAAAAAAAAACACGACATCCGGTGAGAAATTTTTATACAAATAACGTTGGCCTGCAAAGATTTTTTTTGTTTAGAAAATAGTAAGTGATTAATAGTGGAAGACATTTTTTTTTGTAGCGGATACAGATTTTAGATAGTAGATATTTTTCTCAGATTACATAGTATATCAAAAAAAGTCTGATGTTAATGATAAATAAAACGGAAATACATTATTGTATCAAATATTTTCGCAAGACAGCAGATGCTAAATATGATATAAATATTGCAGATTACCAAAAGAATTAGTCATATCTTATTTATCACATTGTATATGCGTTGTCTATCCACATTTACTTATACAAACATCCTTTTTTGATTATATGAATAATTAACCCAATCCTGGACCATAAGTTGCACCATTTATCTCGTCTACTTCAAAACGTTCCTCCAACTGTTTTCTAGCTTTCGTGATTGTATTGCTTAAAACACCTAATACATATTCGTGTTGGCTCCTTTTGCTTCAGTTATCCTTCGATGGTCAATTTTTTCATGAGTTTTACAAACTAGGTTCAATATCTAGTTCATGGAAAATTTTGCAAGACGTGATATTGCCATTCTTAAAGATAGTAATAATAAAAGTTGATTTTGGCATATGACCCCAAATTATACAATTCAAGCCTTTGTTTGAGTTTTGCATTTTAGAATGCAGACATTTTTTTTTGTAATGGTTCTGTATTGGTCTTCTCATGGAAATTCTCTCGAATGGCCTTCCCATAATAGTGTTGTGCTTTCTTGATGCCAAGAAACACTAGATTAGACTAAATTGGCTTTATTCGAAGAAATTATGATTAAACTGTTTATCCCCGCATTTTTTCAAAGCTGCCCATTCACTTAATTAAAAATTTAATAGCTTTTTGTGCCTTCTTATGGTTATAGTGATAGTAAATACTAGGCCTGTGGTACTTATAAATTGTTTATCAGATAATTACCTATTTACCTACCGATTTACCTACCGATAATTCGGGAAGTTGTAAGACTTAGCGCGATGCCTGCTAATCATGCTAGAATAATGACTAACGGCTATTTGCACCGGTTATACTTAGGGTTAACTTAAGACTTAAGTAGATCCTAACTATGAATTCGTTTTGCACCGCTGTTTAAGCACTAGTTAAGTGTTACTCAAAATAAGCCGAAGATTTGCCCGGCTTAAGGTTCAATTAACCTCAATTTTGGTTTCAAATGACAAGTATTGCGGCAAGTGAAAGAAAACTTTATTTGTTGTATTACGGTGTTTTCGAGGTGTTTTTTTATTTATTGTTGTGGGATATTTATTAGTTGTAACATTTTTGAAACAAAATGGCACGTAATATCTTAATAAATAAACATAATGTTTGAAGATGATGATGAATTGGACGAGTTAAATATAATTTTTTTTGTGTATACTAGACAAGTAAATGAAAGGGCAGAATATTTTCATACGTTTGACGAACTTAAATTTTTCCGGCGATTTTAGGGTAACCAAATGTACAAACATTTATTTATACTAAACCTGATTTAAGCTGAAATTGAATATCCTTGATGTGTGAGTAGGTATAAAAAACAATTTTAAGTTTACCATATAACCTAAGACGAAATAACCATTCCTATGACCACGAATGCATACAGTTTGTTATGTTTTGTCTAATTAAACAACAAATTTTCAGCAATAATAGTATTGCTTTTATGAATCAGCTGTTAATATTCCTGAGACTGACCTGACAACAATAATGAAAACTCGTAAACGCGTATCAGGAATTAAAGTCAACATTCTCCTTCTTTCTTGTGTTTCTGTCGTAAAACTTACAAAGTTACAAGTCACTTTCACACTGTCTGACATTGTTGCCATCCGTTTTCAATACTTAGCTAAGCTTTGTTCCTAGTTTGGACGGTACAAAACATATTCACCTTAAGGTTCACCTTAAGCTGAGCCTCTACTTAACTAAGTTTGTTATTAGGGAAAACTGGTGCAAATAACTGTAAAGATGATGTTAATAGAGTGGAGAACCCCACAGCTAGCAGAAACCTAAGAGAGCCACTAAGTCTAATTAAGAAGGCAAAATTAAAGAACGACTTTTAGCATAAATGTATATGTAACAATAGATTTGAAAAGGTCGTGATGAAACAATTCCATATGGCCACCCCGACGCTAATCTAATATAATCTCATCTGATGCTGCAAAAGAAGTCCTTCGTCTTTCCTAGCGCTACTAAAACTAAATAAAAAATTATTTCACCGCCTCTAACCTCTGATGAAGATCAAGTATTGCAATAGATCTTTTAAAGCCATCGTTTGAATCTCTATTATAATTTAGCTGTTCGCCATCGTTGTTTAAAAGAATCAAGCGTAGTTTCCAAAAGTCTTACACAGAAATACTATAAAAAACTCCTTCCGCCCGAATGAAGAAAATAATTTTCTATGTTGCTCATCGCAAATTCAAAAGCAATTTCATGAAGACGTAACAAGAATGGACGTTAAGTATTAAAATCCCCTCGAAACTCACGTTTCACACGTCCTCTTAACCCCGACGGACATAACTGCACGCGGGAAAAATTTCAACGAAACTAATCTCCAAATAGCGGTAACAAAGCGCGCCTGCCGAGAAAGAGAAATAGAAACTAGACGAGCATTGTTCGCCGAAATACACCGGCGCGGCGCTGCGCTGGCATTTTATCAGGAAAGATAATGGTCAGCTTCAGCGGCGTTCTCCCCAGAGGGACGGGTCTCCGAGGAAAATACAGATCGTCGTCTGAAGATGAGCCGTCCGAGCGAGAGAAAGGATGAAGGCGAGGAGACGAGCGAATTACACCGACGGACCAAGTAATTACAACTCAATTGTTTGACCTTTTTCTTTTGCGGACATGATGAATTATCAAAGGGTCAATTTGCGAGAAAGGTGACGCCGGGAATCGCCTGGCGGGAATGTGTGGAACGTTTCTCGATTGGGACGACCGCAAATGCCTTCGGGAACGCCTTCTGCTGGTCGATGGGACTTTATTTTCCTATAGATGGGGGGCTTCAGCCGATGCGGTTCGGTAATTTATTGGCCGTTATACATACGTGAAATCGTTCCAATTCTAAGAGTAAATCGGCTAGCATAGGTCCTTACTTGGAAACGTGTCGATAGAAGAAGCAAACGGTCCAATAAGAAAAATCAATTGACATCCCACATCTTTTTCTTTCCTTTTCATTTGAATTTATATGCAATTCAATTCCATTTTATGTGATTTCTTCAATTTTATCACAACTTTTCGAAAATGAACAACTATAATTTTGTCATCAAAACGTCATTTCCTAGGAGATTTCTAAAAATCAGTTTTTTTACAATACTTGTTATTATGCGTTACTAATTAATTAAATCAATGTTTGAATTAAATTGAATATTATTCAGATACCCTATAATATCTATCAAATAATCCCAGATCTTTCACCCACAAAGAATCTATATTAATAATCGATATTATTTTCGTTTTTATCGTCCTTCGTTTAAAAAAAAAATAAATATAAGGGAAGGTGTTCAACCTAGGTCCTAATTTGAAACATAATTTTTTATAATTTTTAATACGGTAACTAAATAAGCGAACGCTTTAAATGATAGAATAGCATTTCCTTCACAACATATATTTTATTAGAATCGATATCTATATATTTTCGACTGTTTTTAGAAAAATTAGTGAAAAATGTATTTGGGACCAAGGTACAACACTAGTGTTGTACCTTGGTCGCGTAGTAGTTGAACCTTGGACTGGATCTTTATTTGATACTAAAGTTACATTTTATAATAAACAAAACTTCTATTTGTTAAACTTTCATAATCATAAGTATACCCAACAAAAAAGAACGTACAAGAAACAAAACTTATACCTATTATTTATAAAATTAAATACATATCTGAATAATGAAATATAACAAAATTAAGATTAAAAATACAAGAAAAAATTTATTCCACACTGTAGGAACTTAAATCTATGCCGCTAAATACAAATGCTTCTCTTTGACGCGCTGAGCCATCGGAGAAGTTTGGCTCGGGAAGTTTTAGCACAATATCCTTTTTATCTAAATCATATTGACATTCATTATTTCGTGTAAACTTTTGACTATTTTGACATTTTTTTAAATATTTCACTTCTAGATTAGAATGTTGAATATTAATGACTTCTGCGACAAAATATTTCACACATTTTTTTCCAGCAATTTTAGCGAGAATAAAACTTCCCTTTTCTATTTCACCATTTTCTGTATCCGTCGACTCTGAAAACTCTTCTGCATCAGAGCTGTTGTCACAGGAAAAACTGTCGCTAGCTT
Source organism: Protaetia brevitarsis (assembly GCA_004143645.1). Classification (NCBI taxonomy): domain Eukaryota; kingdom Metazoa; phylum Arthropoda; class Insecta; order Coleoptera; family Scarabaeidae; genus Protaetia; species Protaetia brevitarsis. Next base: position 29,693 of record RXPK01002615.1, on the reverse strand, counting down.
CAGCTTCAGAGCTGCTTGATGACATTACCTTTCGTTTTACAGTCTTTAATCTTGAGTTAATTGAGACAGTTTTCGTTTTAGAAAGGCGCATAACGTGCTCATTTTCAATTCGTGTTTTTTCTGGGGTTTCAGTTAAAATACACGATTTTACTTTAGGTCTTCCTTTGTGTGCTTCTTTTCTTGGCGCAGCTTTTGGATGAGGTCTAATCAGTTCGGGGCTCACTATTTTAGAGGTGGATTGTCCCAAATCTTCGAAATTTATAATATCAGGGCAAGAGGTCTCAGATGATTTATTTACAATTAATTCCGGAGTAGAGCCGTTTTCTCGAGTTAATGGCCTATCGGTTACATCGGAAGGCATAAATTCATAATCTTCAAAGATATTTTCATTAAGAGGTTCTAATCCAGAAACCTTGAAACCTTTTGAGATGTTATTTGGGTTAAACGCTAAGGGATATGCTTTACCGACTAATTTGGCTATGTCATAAATTGTTACTGGTTTACCAACATGGTCAGGTTCTATCATCATTTCATTCATTGCAGTATTATAATATGCTTTGAAGGGACCGAAAACACTTCGATCCAGGGGCTGCATTTTGTGGCTTGTGTGCGGATGAAACGTAACCATTGTTACACCGTTCTCTTTTGCCAGTTGAATTATAGGGACCGAAATGTGACTTTGGTGGTTATCCATTAACAAAATAGCTGGATGTTCTTTACTTGCACGACTATGCTTTAGGAAGTGGTTAAAAAACTGCAGAAATAGGATTTCATTTGACCAACCACTTGGATTGGCACCTCCAATTGTTGCTGGTGGGGCTCCATGCAGCATAAAGTCCTTCAGATGAACTCTAGGAAATTATGGAAGCGTAATTCACGCCCGACGTTTTGAACGTTTTAATATGTCGTAATAAAGTGGTTTTAGAAACGTTATATTTTTTTGCAGCTGAATAAACGGTTGTTTTATTCTTTAAAACATCTTCTACTGCTGCACCTAAATCAACTTCGTTAACAGGGTTACGTTTAATACCCTGCTTACTACGAGGCATTTTCTTTAAATTTTAATTGTCTGTAAATAAGAATTCATTTTCTATCATTTTTGTAGGTAGCGTAAAACATACTAAGTAGTATTATCTTAGTTTAATGTTGTACCTTGGACTGGTCCTAGGTACAACACCTTTTGGCGGACCAAGGTACATCATTCTAAATTTTAAAAATAACAGCTTGGTTACCAAAGAAAGTTAGGTTAGGATATACAGTAACTATCACAATACAAGCAGTATGGTATGCAGTCCTATTACTAATTACCAGTTACTCAAAGTTTACTTACCTAACTGAAATATGCAACACTAAACACAACAAAAATATTTACTTTGTAAACCCTTTTTTAATGTTTCGTTTATTAACCGCGCTTATGGCAAAAACTGATACTGTAAATAACGATAGTATAGCCACCTAGTAGTAAGGTTTAAAGCTGACTTAATAGTTTTCTATAAATTTAACTGCTACATCTTGAAGTAAGCGTAGGACCGAGGTACAAATATGTCCAAGGTACAACACTTTCCCCCACTCTTCAGCACTTTGGTATCAAAAGATTGTTCCTCAAATATCACGCTAATTCCAATGCTTGAGTGACACCGATAAATTTTCTAAATTGGTTGAAAAATTGCAACGCCAGTCAAGGTCCTTAATTCTAATATTAGATAATTGTGTACCGACACCCTAAAAAAACATTGTCCTTGAATTATTGCCAGCAAACACTTCATTGACTCAACCCTTAGATATATTTGAATCTCTGATATGGTGAACAAAGATGCAGGATAAAACTGCTGTAGCTGACAACATGCAGAGACTTGGGTGTTTAGGAATCTGTTAATTGTTGGGTGAGAAGAACAATGACCATCCTTCCTCTAGGAAAATATGCCACGATTTTCAGGCTGGGGCATATGCAATATTGCATTCTGCAACTGAAATCAATCACAGAGCTTATCAACAAGCGAATCCATATTGCCACAGACAGCTAGGCGACAGTGTGGGCGCTAGTGAACCCTAAAATACAATGAAGACTGGTTTGGGAATGTATTCCCAAAGACAGCTGACAGACCGCAAAAAAATCAATTTGCTGTGGATGCCCAGGTATTCGGCCATCTAAGGCAACGGAAAAACTGATGAGTTAACAAGGATGGGAACATGGGCTTCATATATAGGCCTAAAACCAGTTCTAGGAGTGTCCATAAACACGACACGAGAGCAGGTAAGAAGTTAGATAAAAGAAAAACACAAAGAACACTGAGACAAAACAACCAGGCAAGTTCATGGAAAGATCTATCAAGGAAGAAGACTGAAGAATTACTGCAGCTCAGATCTCCTTACAGACACCTACAGAAAATTGAGATCAAGACTAGAGATGCCAAGTGCAGATTGTGTAATGGAATGACGAACATAACTTAAATTTTTACTTGATTAATTTAATATTCAAAATTATTGAGCAAATATTGAACAAAATATTTAAAGACTGCATAAATATTTGAAATTATTTTTATTTCAAGAATTTGCATCTGATTTACTTTGTGCGTCAGTATTCTAAGTAGGTACCTATATGCTATTTATAAACTCTCTCTGCGGGGTGATGCAAACTGCTACCCCTTATCCTAGATAAATAAACTGGGCACCTTGTTTAGCTACTCTGATTTTGTAAATATTTATGTCCCTGTTGGCACTATTTTCCGGTACGTATAAAACAAATAAACACAGCAAATGTCGAAAACTTTATCACACTGCAATACAAACAGATTGCCTGAATTCACTCAAACGCGCAACAAACAGGAAACACAATTTAAAAATTTTCAAATCAAAGAAAGTCAATTTGAGTTTAGTCTTAATTATGAATTAAGCCGTATCTTCCTTGATAGTGATTAAAGTTAATCATTAATTAAGAACTTAACTTTTTATTTAAAGTGTTTGTGAAAATGAAATCAAGTTTTAACTACGATTAAAAAATCATTAATGAGTTAATCACAATCGGTGCAAACAGCTGTACAATCTAGAAATACAGAAATGAAAGCCAATAAAACCTAATGAATCTCGAAATAACAGATGTAATTGCGAAATCGGGCAGTAATGTACTGGGCAACTGCTTTATTGCGCCACTGCGCCGCCCCTTATATGGGCTAATTTACTTAACAGATCCTTTTCTGGCGAATAGGGTCGGGTTATTCAACGCTACACGTGCCGATGCATGTGTTTACTACCCGGGCAATAGATATTATGTTCTTATTCGTTGTTTAAAAACTTAAGAGAAGAAATTGTGGAAGCGTAATATGAAATATATTTACATATAGCACAATAATAAATACAATGTTAGTATATGAAAATAATATATGTTACATATACATTTTTAAAATATAGCATATTTTTTTCTTGTAAAACCAAAATTTTAATTCTAAAAAAGTTACTTTCATTTCAAAATAAGGCAAACGTAATTCAAACATAAAAAATAATTGAATATCAATATGAAATACATTTATCTAATCGCAATAAGAAATAATACATGGGTAGTAGACAAAAACAAAATGTAAAAATTCGATGCCCTAATAAAAGGTGACGTCAGTAATAAATAAATTGTATCTTTTTATCTATAACCCCCGGTAACTATTTTGGTCCAACGCACATGCCGCTCTCGGATTCTCTTTACCTACAGTTAACCGATTAAACGTTCAATATAAGATTAAATATATATAATACAATAACAAATCGAAATATTTAACCCGAATAGTGCCCAGTTTCTATCAAACTTATTGCATATACTTTTATTTAAATAACTTTTTAATAAATTATGTATTTCTAATTTATATTATTATTCATCATCCAATTATGAATGAAGTAAGATTAAATTAAATCTGCAGCATATGTACATTATAACAATAATACGAAAACTATATGTTTCCTTCATATATATTTATGCATTTTACAATCCTGTGTTTCTAACGAACAGATATTTACTAAATATATTCATTATGTAGTTGGGTTGTTTCAATATCGTGCAAAACCCTATGTCTATCTCAACTTTCCTTCATCATTTTTAGAGAAAAAAAAGCAGTAACCGCAGGTGCGCAGGTAAAGCCGATTCTCTTTACCTACAGTTAACCGATTAAACGTTCAATATAAGATTAAATATATATAATACAATAACAAATCGAAATATTTAACCCGAATAGTGCCCAGTTTCTATCAAACTTATTGCATATACTTTTATTTAAATAACTTTTTAATAAATTATGTATTTCTAATTTATATTATTATTCATCATCCAATTATGAATGCATTCAAATTAAATTAAATCTGCAGCATATCTACATTATTACTATAATACGAAAACTATATATTTCCTTCATTTATATTTATGCATTTTACGATCCTGTGTTTCTAGGAACAGATATTTACTAAATTTATTCATTATGTAGTTGGGTCGTTTCAATATCGTGCAAAACCCTATGTCTATCTCAACTAAATTTCCTTCATCATTTTTAGAGAAAAAAAGCAATAATCGCAGGTGCGGAGGTAAAGAGAACCGAGAATATCGTACAGTTGACCGATTCAACTTCGAATATAATATTAAATGTCGGTCAGCGCTATTGAATAAAGCGGATGATACAAGATATTATTTTTAGGTAATACGTATTTTTTTTTCTGGTAACATATTTTGTTAATTTTATTTTATTTTAAAGCTTTATTTGATCACAGAAAAAATATCTCATTGGGCCCCCAGTTTGACAGTCCTGCTGTGTCTGAATAAACTTAATTCAATATAATCTTCTTTAATGCAAAAGTTTTTTTTTTTTTAAGATTAGATTAATAGCATTTATTGCGAGTGTTGACTTACCCTCGATTCGCTTTTACGGCCCTCTATTTAGTAGAACTTAAAACTCCGTTTGGAATTTTTAAGTTAAATACCATTTGCTGTAATTGACTAAAAGCAAAATTTAAGCGGACAAACTCGAAACATCAGAGCTTCATTCCCATCACCGCCGTTTACTGTTCATTCCGTTAAGTGCTCTAATAATATTCTTAACCCAATTTTAATCAATTCTGACGAAGTTTTGATAGCCGATCTTCCGTCTAAACGAATTATTTACGAAACAACGCTTAAATTAACGTCCGATTACCATGGGGAAGGCTAACTTTTCGGTTGGCTCCCCAGTACTCTCGGACCTCTTATACATAATTCGGCGGAGTTGGAGGGGAGGGATGTCGAACTTGCCCGCGCTATCCCCGGCGACGCCAATTATTAGGCGTCCCTCGGCCGCCGTAAGCGCGCCCCGGGCATGTTATCGCAAATTCTTAAGGGCATTCCATTAGAATTATAGGTTTCCGAGGCAACATAAATAGCGTTCTTGTTAGAGGCGTGTTTATATAGTGCGGTGCGCCGGAAGTGAACTTATGCGGAGCGCGTACATTATTAAATCAATATCCCTTCAGCGGAAATAATTTATTCATGTCGCCTAATTCACTTTTAAATATTAACTCCGGAGAGTCGGCTAAAGCGCTTCTCCTGGCTATCAGGCTGATTTGACTACAAGCGCCCGTATCGTGAGGTGATCCTGCTGTCTTTGCACGTTTGGAAACATCGCATAAAATATTTACTCTGACAAAATTATAACGCGGTGTAAAGTTTAGGCGAGCATAAACAATACGCCAGAACCACACTTGAAAATGAGCAGACGTGTCCTCATCGATTTCTTGGGATGTCAAAGAAACTGTTCCGCTCTTAACTGCTTGATATGTTACAAGGAACATGTTCATCAAATCTACATAAAATATTAACAACAAGAAGCCGTATTTAAACAATTAGTATTGAATTATTTGCTTGAAATGTCCTAGGTATATAAAACTTATTGAGAATGAACATTATCTACATACATCAATCAAAGATATATTAAGCGATATTATCTTTTTTCAATCTTTAACGCTTGAATATTTAAAAGTGCCAGTCATCTTATTTTCTAACATAATTTGCGTCTTCCGTGACTGTGTAATATTTTTATTATTATTTTATTTATAAGTATTAAGTTTGTTATTGGACTTACATTTATCTTTAACAAAGATGTGCGGTCCGGTCTTATACACATTTTAAATATACTGCTGTGGCAGGCATCCCGTTTTTCGCGAGTGTATTTTAAGTTGCCTAATTTTGTGGTCACGTTTTTCCGTTTTGCTGAATCATTGTACCGAGGAATTTTCATCATAATAGTTAGTTTGTATTAATTTTAGTTAAAGAGTTTTTGTATAATTTATTTAATTAAGTGCCTAGTTTTTTTTAAATTAATGCCTTTCTTTAAGATGTCTAGCGTTTGCTAGTTCTATTTAATGTTTATTCTACTAGATTTTGTGCGTTTGCGTTGTACGCAACTGTAGAATTTTGTCAGGCAGTTCCTTGGTCGACTGTTAACGTGAGTAGACGTATTTTTGTAAATCATTGCTGCCATTTTCTATTTCATTTTGATATCGTAATTTAATTCGCATAAATTGTTTTTTATATAGCCAATCAAGGAATTCGCATTATAATAATTGTTATTATATTGATGTGTGCACATTATAGATATAAGATCATTTATTATTTCTGTGCAGGAAGATAATTTTCAGTTTAATTTTTCTCATTATAATTTTAAGAGTTAAATTTTTCCGTTTTTCTATTTTGCTCATTCATTTATTCATTTATTTTATCTATCACCTCGGTTTGGGTGAGTAGAAACTTTGTGCTTGCATTTAAATTTTTCTTTTGTTATTTTCTAGAAATTGTCCACGCTCATTTTAATTTGAAACCACGTGGATTGAATTTGAAAGATATTGGATTATCTTCCTGAACAACAAAATCTTTTGCTTTGTATAGGAAATAGCATTATCCTATTGTAATTTAGAATCAAGTGCAGTTTTTTATTTTTGGCCAGAACCTTCAGTTTACGGTTTTTTTTTTTTCTGCCATTTTGTAATTTTACCCATTTAAATAATAAATTTTGTTTGTTAATTATCTTCGTTGGGTTAAAAATTCTGTTCTTTTATTTTTAATTAAACCTTTTCAATTTTTAGGGTATTTAAGAAAGTCAGTTTTCATTCACTCACAATTTACTTTTCGTGGTTAGATTCAAGTTTTAATTCGCGAAGGTAACTCTGAGATTAATTGTTCTTTTGCGCCCTTTTAAAGATTTTATCCGTTGAGCTAGCTAATTTAATTTTTCTTTTTCATTTTGCAATTTTCAATTCAGTCAGTACACAGCAATACGTAGACGCATAAAAAAGAAAATTGAATAAAATATCGGCTTATTTCCTTATCACTTGGACTGCAATGAGGGTTTACCAAATATTATTGTTTTTTGTGTCTGTTGAATAGCCGAGCCATTCAGCAACATTACCAAATAAAAGAATAGCAGCCACGGACCCACATTGTTCTTGAATTTTTCCAAGGTCCAAAGGTAATATAAAATTTGAGCCGTTAGTGAATTTTAATTTGGAGATTCTACCAAAATTTATACATTAAATTAGGATTAACGTTGAGATACAAAACTATGAGAAATAGAGTTACTATACTGGTTTTTAGCATAGAAAGTAAATAATTTGAAGATAAGAACAGGTGCAGTGTTCAGCAAGATAGAGTTTACCTGTGCCCACAATAACATATTCCTTAATCAACTTAGAAATGCTGCAGGAGACCGTTAACTTCTCTTGAGTTGGTGATGCATATAGCCAAATGTCGCGTTCGTATACCAGAGTAAGTTGAGTCTCGTTAACAAATATTACTGTAAGAATTCGAAATTCCATCCTGTATAATACAAAGTATTTAAATTCATTTTATTAATACGTAGACGATAAGTAATGTGGCATTCACTGAAGCAGCGTCTACTTCACAGGAAATAATAGTCTATTTCGTTTAAAGTCTCGCGTAGTTGAGATAATATGGTATTATTTTGTATATTATCTGCTTCTTTGTTTATTGTATGTTACAAATGCTGGCCAGCGGATCCCACGTTACTCTCTAGAAGGGCGTTTGAAGTTCAGAAAAAAAACGCCTTCGATCATACTTGCGCCCTCCTGTAAAGAGAAGCTGAACTAGTAATCGGTACGGAATGACGTCACAACCAAAGTTTATAAAAAATCTTTACATTGCTGTTTTAAAACAATTAGTCTGCTCTCCTTCGATTTAGCTACAAAAAAGCACGCGTTACCCCTTTCGTTGTCGGGCGTTTCCATGTCTTAAAAATAAAAGTCAAACTTCTCCTCTTAAATTTTGCAATTAAAATAAGCTTGAAATTCGAGAACGGGAAGCAAAAGCTTTCCTCGAAAGGTGTTTTGTTTTTGTGCTAAAACCGTTCGAAAAAACCCCTTTTCTTTAAAATTTTTGTGAGTGTTGTGTAAAGTTTTCGTGCCTCATAATTTGGATTACGGGAAGAATTAATTACCCACATCGGTTGGTAAGATGTTCAAAATTTCTGCTAAAAACTAACCATTGCAAATGCGTAAAAACCGTAACTCGTTCGCTCTCTCTCTGTCCCCTTAATAAATAAATTTGTAAGTAAAATTACTAGTGCTTATGTTAAATAACTTTTCAAATTTAAAAATAATCATCCAAATAATTGTGTTTTGTTTTTTTTTGGTTCACTTGTTATTTTTATTTAATTGTGTAGCGTGTTGGTTTAATTCCATTGTCTCAATTTATCCAATATATTAATGTAAAAAGTAAAAAAAAAAAACGAAATTCCAACAACTGAAAAACAAATTAATTGCCTTAAGGGCATACAAAATAATCACTAGAGATTTAAACTTAATTTTAGGACACCCTGTAGCTTCAATTTAAAGTTGCAAGTCGACAGATTTACTCACTACTCAACACAAGATCACACGTACGATGCACTATTTTTAACTTTCACTTTAAAATTCACTTTACACAGATATATTTTGTACAAGTGGCCGTTTGGCACTTACTTGTAATACACAGTACAATCCAAAAAAAAAAAAAACATACACACATGCAGTTAGTAAACAAGGAGATCTTTAATATAAAAACAAACAAAAATATTAATTGCAGTTCCTGTATATAAATAATACAATTGTTATTTATAGCCGTACGTTAAGGGTGCCGTTTTATCTTTCACGGCGCGAGACGTAAGAAAAAGTCCTGTTAGCGAAATAATAATAATACGTTCCGCTGTAATCTATTTTTATTTCAATTGACGTTACCTTTACGTTAAAACAAAACTACTGATTGCATTCATGGAATTTAATTACGCAAAATTTACTTAGCAAAATTACTCTAAAAAAAAACAATTAAAATACAACAACGTAGGCGCAAAAATTACTTTATTAATTTTATTATTCAGACATGTAATACGCAAGCTAAACGAAATGAAAAATAACTTTAGTTTCGCGCAGTTAGCAAATTCTTCTACTCTTAGCGCATTGATTCTATTTTTAAATAACGCGAAATTTTCTTCGAACCGGAACAGGACTTAAAACAAAACGCATATTAAAATATGAAAAACAATGGTTTTTAAACTATTTACCGCTTTAAATTTTTACAAAAGAAGTACGACAAAACACATTAAAATAGATCTCTAAAATTATAATTCTTCGACAATCTTTAGGGCTTTCAATTTTCGCATTCTCTTTTCGCTTTTAATTTATAATAACCCCATACTTGAAACGATCACACCTATTTTAGAGCATCCCACCCCTGCCACCAATTGTAACGGAACGGGTTTTCTTATCTGGAAACTTTTGGGGATGGCCAATCCAAATTCAATCAAGACAAAGCCAAATACCGTCTCACAGATAACCTCACCTGCTCTTTGGAGCGACTAGCCACTGCTGGAAAGCAATCTTTTTGTTCGGTAACGATTGGTTTTAGAAGTTTTAGCCAAAGATGCTCTCCAACAGTGTTTTCCTCGGTCGGTCGAAGCAGGGCCGTTAGTTAGCCTAAAGATTGTTTGGAGCTGGCCATCCCCAAAAGTTTCCAGATAAGAAAACCGTTCCGTTACATTACTTCCCGCTCACAGTTTACAGGGAAGGGAGTAAGCGAATGTAGGAGAAGTATTTCACAAGTGCTTAGCGAAGAGATAAGCCTTTGTATATAAATTCATTTTGCTACCCGACACCTTCACCAAATGTCACGTGGGGCACGTGATGGGGGTAGCTCAGAGGTATATTAATATATGATAATTGTACCTACCTTGGGTTGCAGGAGCAGAAAGCAACCAAAGCCCAATACACTTAAGCTCTTTACTGCTGGTCTTAACAAGTTTAATAGACAACCAATACCTGGGTACACGTGCTACACTCCACTTGGCCGGCTTTCCTTATGAAACTTTATAGTGATTGAAATTCTTGTGTAACAATTTGTTTATTTCTTCGACTCACACTAGTACCAAGCCCCTTTTGAAGTAAAAATAAAAACGTTTTTATATGTACATAAAAATAGAATTATATTACATCGTTATTATTGAAACGTACCATGTGTACTTGATAAATATACACTACCAATGTCTGCTCATACGCAAAGTTTTGAACGACTAAATTAAATAAAAATTGCTTTTCATTTGTAAAATAATATTGTAGCAATCTGTTCTTTCATAATATTACTGTGAAACTTTTTTTTCCGAATAAAACCTATCCCTCACTATTTAAGATTGCGTGTCTGTATCTAATAAAACCCAGTTATATGAGCAACAAAAAAAAAATGCTTAACCTCAATCATCTAATGATCCCCGACTTACATAGGTGATTAAGAGTCCAAAAGGTCATGTCAGATCTGAACGAACACTGGACCTAAAGTGCAATGCCACGCACTCACGCTGTGGGCGCCGGAAGAACCACTTTAGAGCGAACTCTTTCTTGGTCTTACCGCCTCCCAGTAGCAGCAGCTGCCTGCTGCGACTGCCTTTAAACGGACAGTAATTGCTTTCCACTGCTGCACCGTACACAGGTTTATTGTATCGTAGAATACGGCGCGCGTCACGGGATAGAAACTTTGCATAATTACTGTTTGCATAATACGGCTGATACCAACGTTAGCCGGCTGTTATGTATATTAAACGCGATGATAGCGATAAGGAAAAGGCCCCATTTTAGTCAGACGAACGTCTTCCACATGCGGAAAGTGTTATTCCGCTATGAATACATACATTACGTGAAGTTTGGGGAACGCATTTGCATCTCGTAACGACTTGAATTGGTTTACTTTATTCAATAAAATCTAGACGAAGTTTACTACTTTTACCATTAAACGCTAGTTAATAAAGTAAATACCCCAAGCAATCGTTCCAACATAAAATGAGAACTGACAACTGCAGCAGCAAGGATGGAATTTAAATTCAGTAACTGCTATTCAAATTGGCCTAGAGTTTCAGACATTTATAACACGTAAAAGTCATTAATTAATTACGCTGCAATTAGCTAATTTATTTTATAATTTATCCACTTATTACTCTAATATAGTGTTGTAGCCATTTCGTTCCAGTGAATAAATAATTAATTACCCAGCAAGCGACTGATCGATTCAATTAGATATATTATGATTTAAATGAAAGCGTTTAGATTTAACAGATTAATTTCAAATTAACAAAACCTCCTAAATAAATCAAATGTTTACCACCTTTTAAAGGGTTCATTTAAATGCAATTTGACAGACAGAGATAACAGTTGACCAAACTAATTTATTTATTCTTTTAAACATTTGTCGAATTCAAATATATTACAATATTTGTAAATGCAACTAATGTCACAAATAACTAAAGTCCAACTTCAGCATGAGGAACGGTTACTTCCTAAATCGAATTGTTAACAAAGGAGCTGTATTTATTTTTGAAGTTTGTTTTCATGGTCTGCTGTTTTTAAATATTTTTTAATTTTAAATTTAAACAAATGAATCTTTTTTTTCACAGAACTACGAACAAAGGAGCATATGAAGCAGAAAAAATCCGTTTTTTTTAATTAATATTTAACAATTATAGGACATGGAAGTAATATTCCTAATAATATAAAAATACTTCAGAAAGGTGACAAAGTTGTTAAGTTGCTTGAAGATCCCTAACTGGGTAGAAGTTCGTTTAATATGAAATGAAAAGGATAATTTTGGTTTATTGCTTTAAACAATATTAATTCCGACTTTATAGGATTCGTTTGCAATTTGTTACCCTGTAACCATCTTCCAATGTGCTTTCCAAGGAGTCCGATATAGTTAAAATATAAGAGAAAAAAGCAATGGTCCTGGTGGCATAAAGCAAATCTAGGTTATGCTATAAGTGCGCTTAGTAAAGTCCAAAGGATTGCCTGTTTGGGCTTTACGGAAGCCATGTCCTGAATGTCGACGGCTGCTATGGAGACCATTCTTGGGCGTCCCCGCTTCAATTGGTGTTGTGGTCTGAAGCAACTCTAGGGGCTTACAGAGCAAAATGTAGTAGAAGCAAGGGCTTCTCCGGCAAAATCGGAGACCATACCCGCATCTTCAACCACATCGAACAGACAGTACCACTGTCCGTAAAGCCGGATAAGATCTCGTCCATTTTCAGCTTCTCTCATCTATCCCGTTGGATTATTCGATGCCTCGAAAACACGTAATGGCACGGGCATTGGAATCTGGAGGGACGGAGAGCGGGACGGCGAAGCTTTTAACCTAGCGGCCTCTCCCACCATTTTCCAGGCCGAAATTATTGCAATCCAGACTTGTGCTGAGGGTATCTCAAACTGCCTGCGCAAGAATGGAAAGATAGAAGCTTCGCGGGCTGTCAAATATGACTCTCGGGTGGTACTGGGGTACCACAGAAAACAGTAGGCGGAACAACTAAATGTTACATTGAGATGGATGCCAGCTTACTCTGGGATCAGAGCCAATGAAATAGCTCACACATTAACAAGGGTCGCCAGCGAGCTGCTGTTCCTAGGTCCAGAACCGACGTGTGGTGGCGCATATGGCAGCGTCAAAGCATTTGTCGGGTCCCAACTTGCTACTAGGCACTGCTGCTTTTGGAATGGACTCACTGGCAAAAAAACACTGCAAATCTCTAGGGCATCAACCGAATGAGGAAAGACTGCTGTGGTCGGCACCCCGGTTTTCGTAAATTCAGTTTCTTTTTCTTGTTCATTCCAATTAGTCTTTATTAATGTTGCACAAGAGTTTCCACAATTTCAATTGTGTATTTTATTTTATATAAGATTTTGTTAATTGAATTGATTTGTTTAATTTATATTAATTTCATTCAGTTGTACATATTGCGTTCACTTGTATTGTATATGTTGTTATGTTTTGCGATTTCGTCCGTTGGCAGACAGATCTTTGTGCGTTGCAGCGCACGCAGCTGTAGGATTTTTATATGTATGCGATATGTTTTCCCTTAGGGGCCAGTTCTTTGACAAGATGCCGGTGTAAGTACATGTAAATTTATTTTGTTAACTGCCATTTTGGTATTTCATTTTATTTAAAGATTTGTTTCGCTTAATTTTGAAATTATTTCATCAATCAAAGAACTCGTTATATAATAATTGGTATTGTATTATTGTGTACACAAATTAGATATAGGATCATTTATTATTTCAGTTCTGGAAGGTATATTTTAAGTTTAAAGAGTTAAGTTTTTTTTTTTAATTTTGCTGATTTGTAATTATTTTTAATCACCTCGAGTTGGGTGAATAGAAGCATTGTGCTTGCTTTTAGTTTTCATTTATTAATTTACTTGAATTCTCCACGATTAATTTAGTTTGATTAATTTTGAAACCACGTGGATTTTTGTGAAAAAAAGGATTGTGTTCCTGAACTGTTTTGTCTTTTATTTGTTAAAAATAAAGGATTTGCATTGTCCTTTTATAAATTAGAGTCTAATGCAGTTTTGATTTCGGCCAGAGCCCTAAGCTCATGGTTTTTTTTCTGCAATTTGTACCCAAATGTTTTTTTTTAATATAATAAAATTTCTGGTTGTTAACGTCATTCAAAATTTCTGTTCTTTTATTTTTGATTAAACCTTTTCAAGTTTTGGAGTAATTAAAGAAAGTCAGATTTCTTTCACCCACAATTTACTTTTCATCATTAAATTCAAGTTTTAATTGCGAGGGTAACCCTGAGTTTAATTGTTCTTTTTGCGCCCTTTAAGTTTTTTTATCCGCTGAGCTAGTTAATTGATTTTTCATTTTGCATTTTCTTTGGTACCTTCAGTACACAGCAGTACGACAGTCTTTATAAGCAGGGACATATTGAGATTACTCATAGGAATCTTAACTGGACTAAATAAACACATTTAGCGCATAGGGCTAGTGAACTCTTCCCTGTGGAGGAAGTGTGGGTGTGCTCACGTTCTTGTCAACTGCCCGGCAGTAGACGGGGAGAGGCAGTAGCACCTTGGGGTCGATTGGTTGGACGAACCCAGAGTCGATAAGTCAACTCTCAGCCAGATTGCGAACCTTTTTGATAGGATGTAACTCAACTAAGAGGGCTAAAATTGACATGGGGATACAATAGGCTTTTCTGTCCGAGTTGCCTTCTTCGCGTTACATCCGACCATAGTTAAAAAAGGGTCTCAAAATACTACCCTATGGAACGCCCCTACTCTCATTACCATTATTAGAAATTTGAAACCAGAAAGAACCAAACTAAGGGCATTGTAAAAAAAAAAAACTAATAGAATCTGTATTGAAATGGACAGTATTTTCTATTTTAATTTTGTTTTCGAGATACTTTCGTAGTTTTTCTTAATCGAACTCTTCTCATTTAATTTTGCTTTTATTTATTCAATTCTTGAAACTAATTTTTGCTAATTTAGTTGGATCTAACACTTATATCTATTTTGCTAAGTAAAGATTGATGATTGAACGAATCGTTACATGCAACTATCAATTAAGAATATTAAATCTGAAAACATTTAAACCTTTCAAATAATCTACAAAAGATAACTCAAATATTAAAGAAAATTTCGGTGTGAATACAAACTCAAAATTCATTGACCGCTCGAAAGAAAAAGAGAAAGGCCAGGATCTCCTAAATACGCCACAAATTATATCCTATGCAAAATATCTTAACGCGATATGCATTCCGACAGGAACTGAACTTCCCAACTTATTGCATGTTTAATGGCCGACGGAAGCCTGTAAGTTCGGTGCCGGCCGCGAAAAAGCCTTCTGTCGGATCGGTTAACATTCATGAAGGCCGCCAAGCAGTGGAGTCTCAGAATGCCGCTATACATATCGTGGAGCTTAGACAACGAAAACCGCTTACGGAGTTATAGGCGATCGCCGGCCAAGTAGGGAGGGCGTTGTAGTCACGTTCCTCGAATTCGTTCTTCGGATAACGCCGTAGCAGTCTCCATTGCCAAAATGCGGCTGTGCTGTCGGTAATGTTGGCGGTGCCTTTCGGCCTTAACGTTTGCGGTTAATTCCGTCTTTTACATAGCGCAGGGCACGTTCTTGGCAAAATTAAGAAACTCAGAAACGACAGAATGGATATTGGGCGATTTGGTAGTGAAATTTACGCTTGGAGATCACTGCTCCAGATAATACTTTGCGCAGTTATCTTACGAATATGATTTGAATTCGAATTAAGTCTAGAAAGTGGAGCAGATACTTCAATAATGTTCGTAAGATATCTGTTATTTATAGACGCGTATAATGGGTACATTTTATTATTATTCATCAGCGATGCTTAATCACATTTTTTGGAAAATTAATGATAATCAGTTCATATTTTCGATCCCTCAAGCATTTGGTTGTGCTCGCCGCTGTCTTTGACTTCGCAAATATGAATTAACAAATAGTTCCGTCTGCGTTTGACTGATCGTTCTCAAACGAAATCTAACAGAGTGTTTGTGGTGTACCACAGGCCTGGATGCTGAGGCCCACATTATTTCTAAAATATATAAATTACTTGGCACACATCACTCACCGAAGTAATACGGTCTCCTCTCACGAAGATTTGGAAGAATTAATAAATGGGGTTATTTGTGTAAGACTTCGAGGAAGAAATTAACCCTAATATGTTGATTAATATCAAATATTCCTCAACTGTCTTCTGCCGAATTATTGTGGATATCAGTAAGTCAGTCAATAGGTGAATATATTTAAATGGTGTTTGGATTATGCAGAACTTGTAATAAGCCGGATAGAGCAATTTTAATAGATTATTTTTTTTCAATTTTTTACCGAATTTAGGATTGCTTCTTACGTTTCCTATCGTTAAGGCTCGTTTTTTCAGCATTGGAAAGTAATTGTTCGTTTTGCACTAGTGAACCCAAGATGCAATCAAGAATTGTTTGGGAATGTATTCGAGAACTAAATAGCCTTACAAAAGTCACTTTGCTGTGGGTGCTCATCAATCGAAGGAAACGAAAAAGCCAATGAGTTAGCGAGAAAAGGATCATGTGCTGCATCTATATAGGATCCTGTTCTAGGAGTGTCTAAAAACACAACTCGAGAGCAGGTAAGAAGTTGGGTCAAAGACAAACAAAAAAAAACACTGGAATAAATCAATCAGGCAAACTCATGGTAAGATATTTATTAAGGAACCATCAAAAAAGAAGGTCATCTTGGCATCGTGATAACAGGACACTGTACACTGAAAAGACACCTATAGAAAATTGAAATCAACACTGGAGATACCAACTGGATGCTGAGGCCCTGGACGCAAGCCAAAAATGCACCCAGAGGATTACTTCGCTCAAACAACCATAGACCTATACAGATAAGTCCAGAGTACTAGAATCCTGGAATGGCTGGTATAATTTAATGACTAAAAGAAATGGGAGAGTAGATACAAAAAGGCAAAAAAGACTGCAGTGTTTCCGAGACTCTAAGTCAGGCGGCAGACAACAACAAAAATTGGTTCCCTTAGTTCAACATTACATTATTTATTCTAATACCATTACCCTGGTTTATAAGTTATATAAACAAGAACTAATACATACCCAATGACCAATACGCGATGTTTCTGAGTAAAAATTGAAAATTGTGTTTGATCAGGGTTGCCACCCGTCCGGTTTTCGAGCGAGCAGCCCGGATATCATGCAATATGTCCGGAGTCCGGTTAAATGTTAAAAATGTCCGGTCATTTTGCACTAACTGCAATAGCATTATTTATCTGTGTCTGACGATGCTGTAGAGCTAATGTTATTTTTAGCTTACTACTGATGTTTCTATAGCGAAGTATATTTCTATTAATTCATAGAGTTTTAATTGTTTATTTAAATTTATTGATTAAAAAGCATGCCTCTACATGTACGTATGCAGCCGTAACAATGTCTGGGTCAGCAATTGATGTGTACCCTCCTCCTTCCCTCTCCCCTCTCCCTACAAAAATGTTTGGTTTTGAGGATTGAAAGGTGGCAGTTCTATATTCGATGCTGTTTAATTTCAAGCACCAGTGAACTATCTAGAATTAATGACTGTCTGTGAACATGTTTTTTACACATTATTTCGGTCATTTTGAAAGTAATACCAATAAAAGGATTATTGCCTATTTAGAATGACTAAACTAAATTCTGTGGATTTAATAATAATTATAATAACAAAAATTGACGTTTAAACCATTGTCCTTTTTTTTGGCTAAAACGTGAAGATAAACTATACATTTCTAGTTTTTACTCTTAATGTATTCTTTTTAATTCTTAACTGTTTTCCTTAATTATCTTATTTAAAAATTACCCGTATTTATTAATATCAGTGTCTAAATTAATTAACACATTCTATTTACTTTATACCAACTTGTCCAAATAACTCCCTTTTCTTACTTTTAATTTTGTACAGGACTGTGCTTTCAACGTTCATCTGAAAAAAATACGTTAACAAAGATTTCTAAAGCTTTAGCATTTTATCTTTTAAGATTTACCATTAAAATTTTTCTTAACTTCAATTTTAAATATTTCAGTTCATCACTATTTCTGTTCAAAAATGATTTTTAATTTCTTCTAATATTGTAGCGATTAGTTGAAATTTGAAAAATATAGAAATGATAATAATAAGATCCTTCCCATTCAAAATTTTATCTAAAAAAAATCTATTGCACTACATGTATGGCGATACGCCATCATCAGGTAATGATTTACGTTGATGGCGTATAGCCGAGACATTTAATGCAATAGATTTTTTTAAATAAAACTTTGAATGGGATGGACCATTATTATCATTTCTATATTTTTCAAATCCAAACACAATTCATAAAGGATTACTTCAATTATTAGTTGAAATATTACTGGAACAACTATATAGCACAAAATTATGCATTTATTTGCTGAAGTTAACCGTTTCGCTTTTTTTTTAGCTCGTTCATTACTATTAGAGTTGTTTTAAATTAGTCACGCTCTCTATATCACGATAATGATGAGCTATTAGAAACGAGCTTAAAGAAAGATGTATGTGTATTCGTTTAACCCTTTCAAACAATGAAAATCTCAAGAACTATCTCGCAGAATACAGGTTACTCTGCCGTATGATAATGAATGATTAATCATTTCAAATAGTATATTGAAATTCCTTGAATGTGGTTAGTGTATTTGAAGAAAACGCCCTTACATTCACAAAAAGTGTTTAATATATTTTGAGACTACGTGTTTCGGCTCATCCTCAGGTCTTAAAAACGACCAAGAACCAAGACTTGGTTCTATACCCGTTGGCTTTATGTCTCATTTTTAATTTGTTGTTTTCACTTTTGTTTATCGTGTTTTACTTCGAATGTCTATATTTAACTTTTTGATTTTAAATTTCGATTTCAACATTTGTAAGACCCGAGGATGGCGTGCTATAGCCGAAACATGTGGTCTTAAAATATATTAATCATTTCAATCATATGCTAAAAAGTGCAGATAAATAACTTTTTCCCCAGCAGCTTAAGGGAAAGCTTTCCTCCCTCATTTCAGGGAAGAAAGTTGTACTTTACCTCCCTAGGGAGGAAAAGTAAGTAACATTGACATGATGAAACTACATCTTATAATATGTGGCATTACTGATAGATGACATTAGTATATTCGACCCAATCTGAGCCCATTTATGAGATAATTGCTAAATTATTAGGTATTAAATGTCAATTAAACTATTATTAAACACTTTTAAAACCACGCTAACTTGCCAGTTTTCAAAAAATATTTGACAGAATAGGCCTACTATCTATCATGTCACTCACAGGTATGTCTTTATTATTTTTAGACATTTAGTTAAAATTGGACTGGCTGGGAAAAAGAATAGTATGCAAACCACGTGCGGAAAGTGCTATTGCAGGCCTTGGGCAATTACAAACCTGGGTTTGTAATATTTGCTCGTGGCCTGCAATAGAGCACTTTTCTCCTTGGTTTGAAATATACTATTCCCACGGTAGCTAATAAAATCATTCCTATTTTGCCCTTAACGCCAACAGCCTTTATTTATATGTGACCTTCATACACTCAATTCCATCATTTTATTGGTTTTTCTTTGAAATAAAAATAATGTCATTCATTCCACCTATCCCTTTTAGAACAACTTCTCTTGAACGCATTATATTTAAACAGAAATTAATTCGTCACCTGCTAAACCTGTCTTTTGTGTTATTATTTGAGCACGAAATTAATCAATCTCTATTTTGCGCATAAACACGAAAACGCTTACACTTTTGAAAGCATTAAACGTAACTGGAAGAACAAAAGCAAAGTTCAAAACGTCGTTTTCCACTTAATTAACTCTTTTCGACTCATTTTAGAAACCTTCCGTCCCCTTTCTGGCACCAATTACATTTAATTCCTTTGTGTGTTTCAGTTTTACTCGATGCTCGAGAGGAACGAAATTGCCAATTTCTCCCTGTACAAGAAGCAAGTGACCATCTTCGCGCCGACGAATGAAGCCTTCCAGAATAATAAGAAACCAATCGACAATAACAATTTGGTCCTTTATCACATGAGTAAGTAGCTTTCCTTCCTTTCAATTTATTTGCTCGGTCTTCGCCAGCGCTCATTGAGAGTTCCGTTTGTGCCGAAACGAAAACTAAGCGTCTTCGTCTCTCCCCGCGCTAAAGTTATCATCTGGATCGATTTATTTTCACCGCCTCGTTCACTGCGCGTGTTTAAAAAATATAAATTTACATTTCATAAATGGAAAGAATAAGAAAGGGAAAACGTCCTTAGAAGACCCCTTTCATTTATCACAAAGGCAGCCAAAAGAAAAAAAGAATCTTTATCTTGCTCGGTGAGCATTTTTTTTCGCGCGTCTCTAATTTGCATCAAACTTGGTAATATAAATGCGCCGTGGGCTCCTTTTCCTTTACCGAACGCGAGATTTAAGGACGTGCATAATTCAATTTTCGGAACCGTTTCTCATTTGCATCAGAACACAGTTAAGTGTTCGAGATGAAGTCGCCGAAAACGGGAGGGTAGCTTCGGCCAAGACGTACACGAGGCAAGCCATAAACAGGCTGCAAATAAGAGAGGCCAGTCCTGAATGAGTTCTTTCCGAGAGCGGATCTCAATTTTCTCCGTCAGATTCTGGAGGAATATTCTTTTTTTTTTTGCTCGGTTTAATTGTTCGAACCTCACGGACTCGCTTTCAGCGAAAATGTAGAAACGGAGAGGAGAATTCTAATCAGCGAGGTAATTACCGAACGCTAGTGGAATGGGTGAAACGCGAATTTGGGGAAACTACACCTTAGGGAAATGTGCCTTACAAAAGGATAAACTAGGTTATTTTTGCGTCGGATTCCATATTAATTATCCATCGTGAGCGAAATGCTTTATCGTTAATTGTTTTGTATTGAACCTATGCACAGATTTTCCATGGATAAGTCCTTAGAGTATTTAAAATAGAAAAAAAGATTTGGCATCAGAAAACATTTTATGGAATGTCACTCAATTGCTCTGATATCAAAAATATTATGGCGCACTTCACACTAAGCAAGTCTCAAGCAACGCGACTGATACTAAAGTATCGTCAACTTTGATTGCCTAGGGGCATGGCACTCGTAGGAAGCTTTGAATCTTACACTGAGCAAACTGTCAAGAGATTAGAATCGCTTCAGCCTGAGCAACATAGCCTACTGGAAGTTTAACTCTCCCACCCTAACCGAAACTGCGTTTAGCGCCAGCTGGTTCTCGTCCCTGCACTATTTTCTTTCTAGCGCGAAATTTAAATGCCATTCTGATACTAACTGGTACTTTATACTTATATTTATTATTTAACATAGGATTTTCTGAAATATGTATATTAGTTAAACAGAAATACAATATATTAGATGTACAGAATACTAATTCCTGAGAATTTATCTGTAACATATGGAAATGTACAAACATAATATAATAATTTTTGGCAAAATAAAAACCTAATTACAAATTTAACAATTTCAGAGACAAAGGTAAGAACGGAAACAATAAAAGGCTTAAATATTAAATCAAAATTATAGTACCAAAATAAAATGTATGTATAGAACGTTAGAACTACGAACTGGTCACTAGCGCATTATCTACAATACAAGAATGTTCACTTTTGAACTTTTTCATAACTAAAAAATCATATTTTCCCTCTTTTTATTGGTTCAATTAACTGGTCACAAGATAATAAATACTACGTAAAGCCTATAACGTTATTTATTGTGAAATAATGCACTTGTAGCAATAAAATAAAACAAAAATATAATAGATAAATTAAATCTGCAAAGTACTTCTGTGCATCTGTGTCACATTATTTTATAGTACAATAAAATATCCTATAATAAATGATTTCAATAGTAAAATTACTTTTTTACATGTAACTTACAGTTTCTTGAAGTGCTGTTGCAGCAAATATTGTATTTCAAAATAATCAAAGTTTGTTCTATTTACATAAACACTCTTCCTTGTAAATGCATATTTGATGTGAAATAGTCGTAAATAAAAGCTTATATATAAGCATTCTAAAATTGACACGAAATACTGAATATAGAGTATAAAAATCGATTGAAACATGTTCCATTTCACGTAAATTTTAAAGCCACATTTACATTGATGCTTATGTACAATAGGTTTCCTACAATTTAGTTTTTCTTCCCAAGGAGTTGAATGGCATGGTCGGTTTCTATTGATATTTACCTAAAATAATATACGTTTATTTAAGCTTGCAAGATTGAAAATTTATCTCTCAACTTACATAGGGAATTTTCACGTTATTGATGAGGAAACAACATTTTTTTTTTCATATTGTCGACAGATCTGCTGCAGCTAACTATGAACAGAAATTTTATATTGCTATTATAGTTCACATTTACTGGATATATACATTCTAATATACACCTATTGCAAATTAATGGTGGGCAAAATCGAAAGATCTGTAATTGAATAATTTCATAATCATTTATTTATTAATTAATGGTTTAAGATATTAATGTGTTTTTGTAATTTTCTCAGCTGCTAGAAAAATTTATAGATTTTTCTTTCAGAATTGGTGATTTTCAGACGAGCAAAAACTTTTATAAGCAATGATATTTTTGTATTAACTCCCAAATAAGAAAAAAAAATTCTTATTGTTCAGTCCATCCGGGAGCACACTGTATGTACTCAATATTATATTTACGTCGCTTATCTATTACGTATTCCATTAATAATTAAAACATGCATTAAAGATATCCCTATCAAAAAAAGATTCATCCTTTTTCCCTTCTCATCTCTTCCTTCTTAAAACAAAAAAAATATCATGTAAAGCATTTTAATGCATTTTCTACTCCGATGTTAAAAAAAATATCATTCAAAAAATCATTCCCTCTCCCTCAGCTCTACAAATCTTAAAAAAAAATATGTAAAACATTTTTAATGCATCCTCTTTCCCGATGTTTCGAAAAAAAGAAAAAAAATTATCATTTCAACAAATCATCCCCTTCCACCTCTCACCCCTTCTAACGTTAAAAACAAATTAAAACATTTTTAATCCCAGCTGATGTTAAAAAAAAATAGAAAAATCTTAACATTTGTTGTTCAGAGTTACGAGAAACCCACGGAACACATTTAAATACCTGTATATTTACATTTTTAAGCTATCGGGAATCTCGATTTCCCGAGTTCCGGTAAGCATCGGTACGGGAAACCTTGTCCCGAAACATAGTCCAATCAAGCGAAATTTCCCGACCCGTCCGAATTAACAAGGTATAATTGTATTACCTTACTGTGGTAGTATAACTTTTTTAAATGGTTCAAGGGAGAGAACAGGGAACCTTTTGAGGATTCCTGAACCTGCACCAATTACTGCGTTGATTCATTTCTGTAATAGTTATTTTCTATGTAAAAATTACTTTTTTGCGTTAATAAATACATTTATTATTATTAAAGACCTTCCGATTCGTTAAAATTACTGTATTTAATATTTTCTTGTTGTAAGTTCTATAGTAAGAGTATTATGGTACTTATACTATATACACGATTGGTCCGTCAATAAAGTATACAATATAAACAAATTTCTGGCATTTTTAATTATAAACCTATTTAATAGAAAAAGGAAAAAAGTATGTTAGAAGAAATTTAAATAAGACAAACAAAATCAAGAGCTCTCTATCGTAAAGCGCAAACTAGCAAACAAATAGATGCCAAGCAAAAAAAT
Organism: Protaetia brevitarsis; assembly: GCA_004143645.1. Classification (NCBI taxonomy): domain Eukaryota; kingdom Metazoa; phylum Arthropoda; class Insecta; order Coleoptera; family Scarabaeidae; genus Protaetia; species Protaetia brevitarsis. The sequence continues at coordinate 6,149 of RXPK01002615.1, read as the reverse complement.
ACGAAATTAATGAATAGTGAATTTGTGAAGTATGTTCAAATATTTACAAGGAAGTACAATACTTCTACCATACTGCATTCACAATTCATGCATGTCAATACCGAAAGCAGAGAAACAACATAACAGTTTCTCATATTTTATGCGCTGAATAAACATGCATTTCGAAAATCTCCTGATAACGCTATTCACGAATGTGTTAAATTTTAATGACTCCCGGGACCAACTGCAAAGCGGATTCAGCGTGTACTATCGGCAACAACGTCTAGAACTACCACCGCGCTTCCGAAAGACGCGCCCTCTAGATCTCTACTTTCCCTCTATTTTTAGCGAATTTTCCGCATACAAAACGCACGTTCCAATTGCCAGGAGCGCCACGTCGTTCTTCGCTCCCTAGTCTAGTGTTGGCAACAATGGATCTCAGCGGAGTGGCGCCGTTCGAGTCGTCAGCATAATTTACTTCGGTTTTAAATTTCTCCGGCGATTTGCGAATTGTGCGATGATCCGAGGACGTAGAGGATAATATTATATACGCTTAACGTGTAAAATATAATGCCAGAGGGTGAAGAATTATGATAATAAATTAAATCTGAATATTGTGTCGAAAACTTGAAATTCTTGTTCTCAATGCGCTATTTGAAATTACGAGTAGGTGGTTGCTTACGTATTATCATCAAAGTTACGTGTGTTCAGAGTTTCAAGCAATTTTCACAAATCCCTTTTCATAGGGTGTTATGTTACTCAATTGTAATGTATTATTGCTATTTACAGCGTGAACCATGAACTATAAGATCAGACCTTCTTTCTTTCTTGGGTATGCGGGTTTTTTTATTTAAATTATAAAGACGTTTTCATACCGGAAATTTTATTTTTTCCCTTTTTCAAAATTATATTTTTTGTCCTACAATACATAAAATTTAATGTTTTGATTGAAATTTCTTATTTAATGTGAAGTATTTTTTTTAGTAAACTATTTTAATATAATTAAGAGACACTACTAAACTTACATTAGTTATTGCCATTTTCTTGTTTTTTACACCTTTGCAGTGTTGTCAAAACCTTTAAATTTTATTACAAGAAGTTGGCGTATTTTGGATTTCCAAACGGATTAACTGAATTAATAACTTCCTATTTAGAAAATAGAGAATACTATATATTACAATGGCTTTTCGTCTAACAAATTAAAAGCTTTCTCAGGTGTACTGCAGGGCTCCAATTTAGGACCACTTTTGTTTAATACTTAATACTTACGTCGCTGAATTGTGAGGTACTTGCATATGCAGACGACCTGAAAATCTACAAAACTATAACTAACGTGACTGACACTTACACTCTACAAAATAATCTTACATTAATACAGACTGGTCAATACAGAACGGAATAGGCTAAAATATAGATAAATGCTTAGTTGTGTCGTACACTAAAGCTAGATATCCTATCATCATCAGATATGTAAAAAACAGCACTGAGATATTACACAAAAGTAAGGTTAGGGATCTAGTGCCGTATAAAACCAGCTGTCAGGTTCCAACCAGGTTGTTCCAATTAGAAAAAGCTACGGTTGTGATATCCCTCCATTCATCAATCAAGCAAATAAATTCTCCAATCATGAATCGAATAGAATTAGTCGCATTGCAGAAATTGTAGACAATCGAAAGAGCGCAAACTTTTATTCCTGGCTATTTATAATTAAACGTACTCGAATTAGCACGCCTATTGTCACCGTCGGTTCACAACAATTGGAAACTACCTGAAAAAAAATCCTGGAAAATAAAAACGACAATAACAACTGCGGCAAACAATACAATAACGAACACAACAGGAGAGGCGGGGAGCACACAAGTCTAATTATTTTTCGAGTTGCGGTCGGTGGAGTAATTGGCATTTGCTTTTAAGGTCCTGTTTATTTTAGCCAGACCGATTTCAGCTTTTAATTGACGAAATATGCTCGAGTTTCGCCCTCACGGCCTGTTTTCTTAAAAGCTTCCGATGCAATTATTGTATATTTAAAATAGAAAGGGAATTCGGAAAATAATCGATTTCATCGAGGCGCTGTTTATTGTGCGAGCCGCCGAATGCTCCAAAAATAAACAAAAATTATTTTGTTTGGACAGAGATGGAAGATTTCGGAAAAATAAGCTACCAATTTCATTGCTTAGGCGGTGGAAATTGGAAAAGTAATTGATTTTATCTGTAACGATGTTTGTTGTGAAATGAATTGAATGGCGCTTAGAGAAATAAGATTTATTTTCTCATTTTCAACCTCTCATTTCCTTGAATACATATCAAATACGTCTTGTTTTATCTCGCTTTCTCATTGCAGCAAATTTGGCCAAAACCGTTAACCAGCTGGGGTCAACTTACAGTTACATAACATCAGAATTGGATGGGAATCCACCGTTATGGAATAACGACAAAGGGACACTACCAGACGACACCAATCAATACGCGAGGATTTTGTTGAATCAATCGAACTTTAAATCAAAAAATCCAGAACTGAAACAAGAACAGGTAGGTAACTTACTTACACCAATAAAATATCACATTTCACTAATGATTTGGAGAGGATGCAGTCTAAATTTGGCAGTTCCTTCACCACTGCTGTTTCCCTTACCCCTTCCCTAAGGCGCCATCTAACTTTTTCCAGAATCACAGTGAACATTTAAACTTACATTTAGTCAATGAATTGTCAGTGAAACATCTTGTTGGCTAATTTTATTAGTGCTTACCATTTTCAAATATCTGATAGCCCTAGATGAGTATAGGCTTTCACGACTATAATCCATAGTAAATATGCTTTCGGATGTTATCGTGTTGTTTTTTGGCTCCAGCGTTAAGCCAAAAACAACGCGACGATACACTCCTTCCATTTTAGCACCTTATGAAGTCCTCGTGTAACCAGTTACTACATTTACAATCCGTAAATTTATTTCTTTAGTCTCTTCGCAATTGATAGTTATCAATACCTCTAGAGAAATATTGTCCTTTACCCCTTCAGCTGTCCATGCTGTTTCTGAGTTCCATGACAGTTTTTGTAAGAATCCCCAATCCTCTTCTGCGTCCTGCCAGCGGTGCTACATTACCAGCTCAAATAGCCCTTTTCCTGGTGATCTATGCTAATTTCTTTTAGCACCAAATTTACCAAAGTTGTTGACAGCGAATCTCCTTGGCGAAGTCCTTTATCTGTTCTAAAGGCTTTGCTTGTTCCTCCTTGGAACTTCACTGCAGTATTTGTATTTGATAGAGTAATTTTCATAAGTTCACTAATATTGATGGTATTATAAGGTTTTTCAGCACATTTATCAAATTTTCTCTTCTTGTGTCATGAACTTCTCCTTTGAAATCTAGGAATAGCATGATTGTCGGAATATTTTGTTCATAACGTCCAATTAAATTTTGTTTCAGCATAAACACTTGGGCTATTATTAATCTAGTTTTCCTGAACCTCCTTGTTAATCCCCTACCTTCTTTTTCATATATACTTCCAATTACTTTTAATAATGTTGCGAGTACTTTATAGATCAAGCAACGATATGATCCTATAGCATTTACAATCTACTTTTTTCCATTTTCCGTAGATTGGTAAAGAAATTGCTTTACTCTAATTCCCTGGCATAAATTCTATTTTTCAAATTTCTTTTATTAGTTTCGTTATCTGCCTGTGCAAAAAGCTTCGTCCTTGCTTCAAGTTTGCTGCCGCCATATTGTTTTCTCTTGGGCTTTTGTTGGTTGCTATTTCTTCTACGCTGAGCTCTATAATTACAATATCTCCATTTACTGTTACTTCTTCACACAGCCGCTTTTCCAGTCATTAATTCATGTTCTCTTCGAAATGTCCTTCCCACCTCTTGAATATCCATTATTTTACTCCCATTCTTTTTACTTTTGATATAAGGTAACAAGCTTTTGCATTTAATCCTTATGCTTTATTTGACATCCTTAGAGAAATTTCTTATTTTACTATTAATATATTTAGTTCTTATTTTTTTCTTTGGTTATCTATATGAGTTCTTTTCTTTTGACTTACCATTTTTTTCTTATTCTTCTTTAGTTCTGATATTTTTGGTTATTCTGATCTGAATTATCTTGTAATATTTTTTTCCTTTATCACTATTGCATTATGACATTCTATATCCATAATTTTTGATTTTCTCTTTTCTATTATACTTCTTTTTGTGACAGTTATTAAAACCTGTTTCTATATATTTTTAACACTTTCTTACATTGTTGCTCTTCTATCATATTTATTACATATTTTTTCTACGTCGGTGCAATATTTCTTTCCCAGTTTTTCATTTATTTTATATTGTATGGTGTTTCTGTCACAGGTAGCTTCATCTTTATTCCTCTAAAACGGTGGTCTGAATTAATTTTTCCCGCACGCTACGTTCTGACGTTATTTATCAGTCTATTATGTTTCCTTTGTATTAACATTAACACATGGTCAATTTGATTTGTTTCCATTGTACCAGGTGTTATCCATGTGCCAGTGTATACTTAAGGAAAACACGTAATCCACCAAATCCAATAAATTTTGGAAGATTCAAGCTTGAAATAGGAAAACGCGCCTTTTTTAAAATAAGCGAGCAATATCTAAAACAATTAAGTCGATAACAATCCTCTCAATATCATTAAAACAGAAAAATATGCATTGCCGTTACGACATCTATCGGGCTTCTATTGCAACATTAAAACCCTATCATTGTATGGACGCCCACAGTCATACTTAATCCCTCCCTTATTTCAATGGGATCTGATCAAATATTACGACTCTTTTAGGGCGCAATTCGATAAGGTTTCACACGGCCAGTTTTATGGCATTTCAATTCCGATTCAAATTTAATCAAGCGCGCGACATTTTCGGATTTTGCTTATTTGGCGAAAACGTTGAAATTATCGCTTTTGCCTTTACGTACATGGCACGTCCGCGTCGCGTCGGTACGGACATAAATAGACCTTTTCGCCAGTTACGATCGGTTAATGGTAACTGTCAAATTTGGCTGAATAGTTTCGGAATCGATTACGGTTTATAATTATATATATATTATTTAATACATCCTCTATCATTAGACTGTCTTTTCACCGAACCGCGTTTTGCGTCCACCTGCTAGCGCAATATATATTGAGTTTGACGATTGGATTTGTAAAAGGGTTGTCCATTACTGTACAACTTCTATATTTTCATCGGCTCATAGTTTTCCCCATTTGAAATTAATGTGACGTCCTTTCAGTATGTCCGCTCATGGACGTCCAGGGTATCATCGCTGTTTACCGCTTAGCAGCAACCACGAAAAACTTACTTTCATAATACCGTTAGGAATGAACTCCGCCAGTCATATTATCATTTGTACAGCCATGTTGATTTATGATTTTACTAAACTTGCGTTATTTTCTTAATATCTCTTATGTACCCATCCAATACAAGAGCTCACTACAAGGCGCATCTCGGCAAAATTTTATTTGATTAAATCATTATTTATTTAATCTTATGTTAATCTGTTTCTTCAATAAAAGTTCTTTGTTTGTTTTTTGAATAATTATGTATACGTTATACTATTTCAGAATCAGAAAATTTCTACGTACAAATAGTTATCGATTTTATGAGGGTCACACCTAATCTTTCCAAGATACTACATGTAATAGTCACACACGAATGTTGTTACTTGTGCCTCTGCCTTGGCGATATTTTGATTGCTATAGTTGTTATTTTTGACAATCAGCGTCGCTGTTAAAATTTCTGTGATTGTTTTAAGTGTTGTGTGTTAAATGGTTCATTAAACAAGAAAGGGCAAATTTAAATATTTTGTCATAATAAGATATGTGATGAAAATTTACGCAAGCAAGAAAGTATGCATATTATCAATAACGTCTATCTAACGAACTCTATTACGCACACTTCCAACTTTATTGAAAAATACGCATCTAAATACACATCCCGACCGCAAAGGAAAAGTCTAAGACGGGAGACCAAAAACTGCTACTGGTGGGGATGCTGCAATAAATATTTTCTGGCGTGAACGAACGACTCCGGACATCGGCAATGATACAACGTGACTATAATTTTCAGACGATCTGTTCGTACGTGCTTTAAAAGAGAAAATTCATCATAAAGTGCTTAGACTCAGATCTAAGGCAGATGATTTCGATAGAAG